>RJWJ010019192.1:0-30634 GCA_004363605.1 Indri indri | reverse complement strand
CCAGGCTCGGGGGGACCCAGGCTCGGGGGGATCCAGGCTCGGGGGACCCAGGCTCGGAGGACCCAGGCTCGGGGGGCCCCTCCTTGCTTTAATTCCTTGCTGTGCTGAGCTTCCTGATCTCGGAAAGACCTCAGGTTCTCATTTGGGTCTGGGCCTGCAAGTCATGTGACTTGTGGTCCTGCTTATGGTCTGCTTGGAGCCTGCCTGTGGGGTGGCAGACGGCTTGGTCCGGTGCCTGCGACCCAGGGGCTCTGGAGTCCCCCACCGCCCCCCCACCTCCCCACCGACAGGCCCCAGAGCCCCAGGGCCGCTGAAACATCCTGCCTCTGAGTCCCGGGGCTTCGTGGACAAGGGGCATCGACAGAACCAGCTCGGGGAGCTGGGGTGCATTTGGGGAGGTGCAGGGGTGCAGCAGCCCTGGGGGCCTCCCTCTCTGTCCCATCCTCTGTCCCCAGAGCCCCTGCCCCTTGGCTGGCTGAGCCAGATCTTTCCAGGGCTTTGACGACCAAACACCATGGCCAGGCTGAGCCTGAATCCTTCCCACCGCCAGGCCTGGGCCCGCCCACCACCACATAGTCACCTGGCACTGGCCACCAGCCCCGCCCCCTGCTCGCTGCCCCCGCCCGCCCGCCCCGCAACACCGAGGAAAACTCAGCCGGACCCCAGGCCCCCCGGCTTGTGCGTTCCCCGCGGCACGGGGCAGGCCGCCCGCCTGCGGACTGGGCCTGGTGCCACCTGCCCACGCGGGGCTGGCCTCCACCCACCCTTCAGGCTGCCCTCTGCCTGGAAGGCCTCCTCACGGGAGTCCCCTGCCTGTGTCCCCTCCTCAGGTGCCCAAGCCCTCTGCCACCCTGCCCATGGGCGACTTTCCCCGAGCCCCTTGTCTGCAGCAAGTGGGACGGGTGATCAGCCGTGCCCGGTGGAGTGGGGGGGGGGGCGGTAAACGCCACCTCTCCTCCCTCCACCCTGCCCCACCCCCGGCTGAGTGACCCTCCACGTCCCCAGGAACAGGCATGGGCCAGCTTCCCTTTGAACAGGTCCCAGCCCTGTGACTGGCCCCTACCCCCATCTGGAGCTACCCCAGGGCTCTTGCACATGCCCTGATCCTCAGACCCTGCGCCCCCTCTGGAAACTCTTCCGGCTCTCACAAACATCCCTCTCCGGCTTTGTCGGGCACAGCAGAGCTGACAGTCCCTCCATCCCTGCCTCCCCACCCTGGCCCTACATGATCTTCACCTCCTGAGGGACAGAGAAGTCTACACAATGACTCGTACCCTCGAATGGGATTCCTGCCAGGCTGAGCAGCCGAGCTGGGCCAGATGTGGAGGTCCAGAGACACAGGCAGAACTGGGCCTGGTCCTACCCAGCGCTGGGGGACTGAGGAGCAGGGCACCCACACGGCCAGTGTAGACCAGCGATGGCAAGCAGCTTTAGATGGGAAGGCTAACTGGCCAGGTGCTGGTAGTTCCAAGAGCCCTGTGTTAAGGAGGATTCTGAGGCTCCTCCGTCTGGGCGCACAGGCACAGGGAGCAGCAACGTCTGTGAGGCACAGTGCGTGAACTGAGCCCTGCCTCCACCTGTGCTCCTCGGGCCGCCGTCACGGGCAGGAGACCAGAGCAGCAGGAGGGGTAGAGGTGGCCCTCCCGGGGTCTCCGCCAGGTCTCCCGCGGTGTGGGCTGCTGGCAGGGGCAGAGGAGCCCCCTCCGAGCACCCACGGGCCCCGAGGGGTACACAGAGCCTCCGCAGGCATGTCTACAGCGGGGGCAGGCGCACGCGTCCCCGCTCCCTCCTGCCCCTTCCCAGCTCCCGGCATGGCCGAGACAGCTGGACTTTTGCAAGAGCCCCCCCAAAACACCGAGGGGAGGCAGAGGTGAAGCACAGAAGCCATCAACACCCCAGGAACTAACCATCCGGCCCTGACTTCGGCTCACAGGCTCTGCCCGCCCCACCTCTGGGCCCGGCTTCTCCCTCGCACAGGACCAGGCACAGACCCCCAGAGGGCTCAGGGCAGCCTGGCCCCGTCATCACCAGCAGAGCCACTGATAATCCACAGGGACAGGCACCTGAAAGAGAAGGCGACTCATTCGGCGGCCACATCAACGGGAGTATAGGTCCAGGACGTGGGAGCACACAAGTCCCTTCCTCCTGCTGGGAGCACACGTGGGTGTTTTAGCTGGTCGGAGACACTGTTCTGCCCTGGAAGGTTCTGGAGGGAGAGCGGTTGGCTAGGCCTCGGCGGCCCAACCCCTCGGGAGCAGCCGGGGGAATGGCGGCCTCCAGCCGGCGGGGAGGTGCCGTGCTGGAAGTGGCGGCCTCTGCAGCCACTGATGAACGGACAGCTCTGGTGGCTGCTGAGGACGGGCCAGGACCGGAAGGGGCCCAGAGAACTGCCCAGCGCCAGGCTGCCTCTGGTCGGAGGGGTGGGTTTGACGTGGAATCGGGGTGGCTGATAATCTCCGAACAGATGCTGGCGGTGTTGTTGGGAAGCCCTGTGACATTTGACCCCTAATAGTCTGTATGTGATCTGTTTGTTTTTCCCAACTCTGGAAGCTTTTGGGAGTGCACACACACTCAGGCCAGGATGGTGGCATGTGGCAGCTCTCAGGGAGTTAATAAAGGCAGGAGGGGGCTTTGCTGGCCCCCTCAAATCACACCGTTAGCGCAATTGCTTTCCTTATAGGAGAGACCTGCCTGCCCAGGAGTTTGGCCTGCTGGGCGGAAACCTGCTGGTAAGTCCCAGCATTAAGCGAAATTAAAGCCAGAACTTGAACTACAAAGTCCTTCTGCCAGGCCCCAACCTGGCTGGCCAGCCTAGGGCTGAGCTCCCGCCATTCCTTTGGGCTGGGCGGAGAGGGCAGTGGGCCCTGGGCGTGGGAGGCAGGTTTCCGGATCTCCCGGGGGCGAGGCCAGGAGGCAGCACCGTGCGGGAGCTTCTCAGCCTCTGATCCGGGGGCCACCGGAGGCCACTTCCGCGGGCTGCAACAAACCTGGTTCCGATCAGACCCAGAGGGTTTGGGGAGGCCCCTCTGTCGTCGTCCCTGCAGGGGCCAGACCCCCTGTGACGGGTGCGGCGGGGGCTCAGGCCCCTCCTCAGTGCGGAGCGTCCTGCTCAGCCCATGCTGGCTGCAGCCAGACGGTCTCTGTGACCTGCGTGGACAGGTCCCAGGCACCGTCTGCTGCTGGACACGGTGTCATGCCCTCTCCTCGAAGAGCCACCTCACTACCCCATGGGGCAGCCGCAGCGTCCCCGAATTATAGGTGGCGGAAGCCTCGAGAGTGCCTCGTTCAGCGCGGCCATCCGTGGGGTTGTTCCTCCGCAGGAAGTCCACACTGAGCAGAGGGCGTTTTCCTTCCCGCTGTGGGGGCGCTCACTGGGCTGGCAGGCGGGAGGGGGCTGCTGTGGGGTGGCCCTCGCTTCCCCCAGGGGCGGGGGGGCAGGACAGGGAGGAAATGTGGGCAGGGCTCAGGGCCCCCGGGGGGCACAGGGTGGGGGTGGAGCGGGGCAGAGGCAGCACCTGTTCTCTCCCCGCGTGGTCCCCAGGAGGGACCCTTGGCCCTGCAGGGGCCCCACTTCTCTGCTCACAGCCCACTGCTTGCTGGCGGGTGGCCTGGGCGAGGGGGCGCCGACCCCCTCTCCCCTCCGTCCTCCTGACCCCGCACGTGCCTCGCCCCGCGCCTCGGCCGCAGCAGGGGCCCCTCCCGTCCCCCTCCCATCCTGGAAGCGTCCCCACGCACACGCCCCACCCCACCTGGGCCTGTGTCCCTCTCCCCTGCAGGACAGGCAGGAGGGAGGGGCTCACCTTGCAGGGCCCCTCCCCAACCTGCCTGGCCACTCCCCTGCCGAGCCCCCCCCTCAGTGGCCTCTGCGCTTTGCTCAGCCTTCCCTCTGCCTGGAAGGATCCCCCCTGCACACCCAGGTTTGCCTGTGAATTCCAGGCGGCCCTCAGGGCCCAGCCCCCGTGACGGCCTGCCCCCGGCACCCTCAGGGGACTGTCCAGTCCTCCCAGAGCACCTGCCCCTCCTCTGTCACCGTGTGGGGTCACTGGGGTGCACTGAGGACCACCAGTCCTGGGACCCTGCAGTCTGGCCTGTGCCTGGCACTGAGTCCGCAGTGTCCCCACCTCCACCGACCCCGCCCGGCTTTAGAGCCTCTCCCAGCAAGGTGTCCTCAGGCAGGACCTGTCCAGCCTGGGTGCAGGGGCACAGGGGCAGGGGGGCTTCTCTGGGAATCGTCTCTGGCCGGTGGGAGGACTCCTCACCTCCACGCCCTCACAGTCTGGGGTCGCTAGGAGTTGAGCACTGAAGCTGCCTGTCTCAGAAATGCGCTTTATGGGGCGAGGCTGCCGGCAGCACAGGGAGGCCCGTGGCGAGGTGGACCCTTCGCTGGGGCTCAGCCTCCTGAGGGTCCAGGGCTCCAGCCGGAGCACCCACAGCGGCCTCCTGTGAGGACCCGGTGTGTAGAGCAGGTCCCAGGAGAGTAGCTGCCTTCCTGGAGGGTGCTAGGGGCAGGTGACCCAGAGGACAGGTGGAGCCCGGGCCCTCACCCAGGTGGAAACGGCCCAGCTGCAGGGAGCTGGGGGCCCTCGCCTAGGTGGGGACAGAGCTCAGGTGCAGGGAGCCCGGAGCTGGGGGACCCCAGTGTGGGCAGAGCCACAGAGCAGGTGCAGGGCACTGGGGGAACCTGGCCCAGGTGCAGGCAGCAGGTGCGTCGTCCTGGTTCCAGGAGCACAGGTGTGAGTCATGGCGCTGGGCTGGCCGGTCTCCAGCACCCGGGGCTGGCCCAGTGTGCGGGTGCGTCCCGGCCCCGGGCGGTCCGTGTGAGCGCTCCTAACTCTGCACCTGGTCCTGCGGTGGGGGAGGCTGGAGGTGAGAGGCACAGGTGTGGCGTTCCCAGAGCCCCAGGGGACTGTCCCGCCTGTCTCCTCTCTCTGGCTGAGAGGCCGGCCAGCCTCCTCCAGGGCCCCCAGGCGCCCAACTCGGGCGCTCCTCTGCCGGGCTGGGCGCATGGCTGGTCTGAACGTGTCCCTGTGCCTCCTGTTCTCCACCGTGGCTCTCTGCGAGGCGGCCAGGAGGGCATCCAAGGCCCTGCTCCCCGCAGGCGCCTACCGCAGCTTCGCCCGGGAGGCGGTGGGCGCGGCCCAGCTGGGGGCCTGCTGCCTGGAGCTGAGGGTGCTGGCGGAGCTCGGGCCCTGGGTCAGGGGCTTCGGGCCCGACCTGCTGCTGACCCTGCTCTTCCTGCTCTTCCCGGTGCACGGGGCCACCCTGGACGGGGCCTCGGCCAACCCCGCCGTGTCCCTGCAGGAGTTCCTCATGGCCGAGGCGTCCCTGCCCAGCACGCTGCTGAAGCTGGTGGCCCAGGGGCTGGGCGTGCAGGTCGCCCGCACCCTGACCCACTTCTGCTGGGCCTGGGAGCTGAGCGACCTGCACCTGCTGCAGAGCCTCATGGCCCAGGACTGCCGCTCGGCCCTGCGCACGTCCGTGCCCCACGGAGCGCTCGTGGAAGGCGCCTGCGCCTTCTGCTTCCACCTGTTACTCCTCCGCCTGCGGCACAGCCCTCCCGTGCACAGGGTGCCTGCCCTGGCCCTGCTGGTCACCGTCACAGCCTACACAGGTGAGAACTGCTCCCTCTGCCCTGCCAGCCCCCCGGGCTGCTGCGCCACGCGGCTGACCTGCGCACTCGCGCCTGTGGTCGCCCAGGACAGCGCTGCTGGCCGAGGGAGCCCACGAGCCCACAGAGGGGGTGGCCGCCTCCTGGGAAGCTGGCCGGTGGACGGGGACCGGCGGGCTGAACCTGGAGCGGTGGGGAGGGGCCACGGCCCCTAGGAGGGCACCTTCGGTCTGCGTCCCTGTCCCGTCCCAGCCACTCCTGTTCACCCCAGGAGATCTGCACCTGGGCAGGTGGGGTGTCCAGCTCTGCCCCCGGGGCCCCAGTGTCCCTGTCACCCCTTCTGAGAGTGACAAGTGCCAGGTGCTCTTCCTGTCCCGTGTCCCTGCACCGCCCACCTGGCTTTCCGCAGGCCGACCTTGTGACCGAGCTCTCGGGGGTCCACCGCCCCAGCTTCCTCACGCGTGCCCCCCGCGCTGCCCCAGACTGCGTCACCAGCCCTGGGCCCCCCACGAGGGCAGCCTTTGACTGGCAGGCTCCTGGGGACAGCTGTCCCGTGAGAAGGGGCTGCAGGGGCCTCCAAGAAGGGGCTCGTTTGTGCCCCTGGCACCAGGGTGCAGGGCAGGGGTGAGGGCCAAGCGCTCTCGGGCTCTGTGTCACAGGCCGATGGCCCCGTTAGGACAGAACCAGCACTCAGGACTCTTCACCACGCCGGCCTCGGCCCAGCACAGGGCAGACAGCACATGACTGGGCCACAGAGGCCACGGGAAGTGCCACCGGAGCATGTGCAGATGGGGAGAGGCAGGGGTGAGCGGGCAGCTCAGAGGGACAGGGCCTGTGACCAGACTGCAGGGTGACACCCAGAGAGCTCCTGCCGAGATGCCTCCCAGGGGCCAGAGCACCCGGCGACATTGGCTGGAGCTGCCCGGGCCCTGGTCTGCCCCCGTCTGGCTCCGGGCTGTGTGTGCAAAGGCCACCTGCCTGGGGCTCGCTCTCCCTGTGTGTGTCTTTCCGTTCCTCTTGGTCCCTACTTGACCCTCTCAGAGACCGCCTCCCGCAAGGCAGGGCTGCTGGAGACATGAACAGCCTGGGGACATGTTCCTGCCAGGGCCGGCGTGGGGAGGGTTGCTCCCTGACCCTGCGACCTTGAAGGGTTGCTCCCTGACCCTGCGACCTTGGCCTTGGCTGAACGGCCTCGCCGCCCGCCAGTGCAGCTTGGAGAGGCTGCAACCCCAGCGCCGGGCGCTGACAGCCGCGCCCAGGCCTGCGCACAGCGGGGCTCTCAGTGTGGATTCCAGGGGGAGGCTCCAGCCCTGGCCCAGGGAGTCAGCTGCAGGCAGGGCCGGGACAAGGGCTGCATGTGCTCTGCTCTGCCCACAGCCGGGCCGGTCACGTCTGCCTTCTTCAACCCTGCCCTGGCCGCCGCTGTCACCTTCCGCTGCTCGGGGCACACGGTGCTGGAACATGCTCAGGTGTACTGGCTGGGCCCTCTGACAGGTAAGGGCAGGGTGGGCCCTGGGCTGCTGGTGCCCCAGGCTCTCCCTGGGGAAGAGTCCTGTGGGGAGCTGGTGAGGGGGCAGGTCAGTCTCCTGGGGGGCTCCTCCGCAGGGTGGGCAGAAGCAGGTATAGGTGGGTGGGTGGCAGAAAAGCCACCCCCGGGAGGGGTGCTGGGTGGCGGGCGGGGTCGGCATTTGCAGCGTGGGCTCCCTGTCCGGGCACCGGTCCCGGCGAGGGGCGCGCACTTAGACAACACGGGATCACCCCACTGTCACTGGGCCAAGCTCGTGGGGGTGGCCCAGCCCCTGGGGGTCCCGGTCATGCAGCCCTATGACTCCCTGAATGACAGAGGAGCCCCCTCAGCTCACCCCCCATGGCTGCCCCTCCCACCCTGAACTGTGGAGCTGCCCAGAGGAGCCATAGGGAAGGCCCTGGGCCAGGGTCGCAGGGGTGGTCACGGAGCCATGCCTGTTCCTGGGGTCTGAGGCCCCAGTGCAGGGCAGGCCTCTTCCCGCACCTGATCTCAAGCCCCTGGCCCTGCCTCGGTCTCCACGCCTCACCGGGTGGGTGACTGGGGCCTAGTAGGAGTCCGGAAGCTCCTCCCCCTTCCGCTAGGTCTACACTGGGGAGCTCCTGGGCAGAGCCACAGTCTGCCCCAGGGAGGAGAGACGGAAGCCAGAGGTCTCCCACGTAGAGCTGGCCCTGGAATTGTGTTTGGCACGTCATCCTTACCTGTCACTCTGGTTCTTGTTTTGTCACGAGCCCACAGTCGCAGGACACACACTGAGAAAGCGGGAGCCCCCCCTTGGTGCCCATGGCCCTCCCAGAGGCAGCCCTGCACTGTCAGCCGAGGTTTCCGTACTTACTTCCCGTCTCCACCCACTGGGCCCGCAGGGCTGCTCCACGATTCTTCCGCCAGGTGCCAGGCACTGACCCTGGCCCGGCCCTCAGGAAAGGTGGGAGCTGACACCCTCCCCGCGGCATCCACACGCCCTGGCTGACCTGCCCCTCAGGGTGGGCTCACCTCTGCCTGCTGGTCAGCTCCAAGGGGGCTTCAGTGCCCACCCCGGTGGAGCCCTGGGCACGACCGGGCTGCCCTGTCCCGCACAGCCTGTCATCCCCGCGGCCAACCCTGGGCCTGGTTCCTCCTTTGCTCAGGGTTCCAGGGGGGTTCGTTAATTCAACACCGAGGTCTTCCATGGTCTCAAGGTGTAGCTGCAACTCCAGGTTCCCCAGGGGCGTCGTCTTGCACCCAGGAGTGACCCGTCACCTCCCTCCTGGCCACAGTCCTGTGTCTGTTCTCTGCGTCTTCTGCCACTTTGGTTTATTTCTTCTTTTCGGTGGAGCACGTCTGGCCTTATGAGAAAGGGTACCTGGCACTTAAATCTCAGACCTCCTGTGTCTGAGACAAAATGTCTTGGTTCTGACCTGCACTTGCTTGTGGCTTTGGCCACAGGTCAAACGCTGGGCTGGGATCAGTTTCCCACTGAGTTTTGAAGGCCCCACTCCTTGGCCGCTGGAGTAGTTTCCGGGCTACCATGACATACCACAAACTGAGAGGCTTAAAACAGCAGGAATTTATTCTCACACCGCTGTGGAGGCTGAAGTCTGCGGTCGGGGCCGGGCAGGGCCGGGCTTTCTCCGAGGGCTCCAGGGAGGAGCCTCCCTGCTTCTTCTTGTCTCTGGCCTTGTGGACGCAGCGCCCCGACGTCTGCCTGTTGCCCACGGCCACCGCCTCTTGCGTCTGTCTGTCTCTTCTCCTCTCCTGCTGGGGACGCTAGTCACAGGATTTAGGGTGCCCTGCTCCGGTGTGACCTCCTCTTAATGTAATCACATCTACAAAGAGCCTGTTTCCAATAAGGTCCATTCTGAGGTTCTGGGAAGCACATGATTTGGTGGAAATACCCCAGTGCAACCTCTAACTCTGACCTGCCGTGGGGAAGTCCAAGGTGCATTTAGAAACTTCTGGAAGCCGAGTGGGAAGAGGCTGGGTGCTCAGCATCCCATGAGCACATGCCGACCCATCCCTGTTCAGGACAGCCCCACTCTCAGGGTGCACCTGCTGCCCCGAGTCCAGACACCTCTCTAGAGAATGGCCCTTCTCCCCCAGTGGTTGGGTAGGGATGTCACCAGGTATTTCTGTGGGGTGGGCCTTTGGTACTTTGAGCGCATCTCACGCAGCTCTTCAATCCGTCCCCCAAGAGTGGCCACTTCTGGAGGGGCCTGGGCTGCCACCTGCTGAGTCCTGGGGTCTGTCAAGGAACGGCTGGTCTCTGGCTCTCCCCGTTGCCGAGTGCAGAGTGGCCCCCTGAATCCTATCGCACGTTGGCCATTCTCCTGCTTGTCAGCTTCCCGTCCGTCCCTGTGGTGGTTGACGCCTCTACAGGACCCCTTCCTGTCTTTGCGGTCAGTTTCGGGAAACCGCGAGGAAGAGGCGTGTTCGTGCCATGCGCCACCCGCACTCCCAGCCACAGCCGGACTTTCGCTGGAGCAGGTGCGGGAGGGGAGCCGGCTCCCTGGGTGTGAGCAGCCAGGTGCGCCTGCCGGCTGGGTGCCTCCAGCAGGTCTCGTCACCTCTCTGGCTGCTCTCCTTGGAGGGGGACAGTGTGGGCCTCGGAGGGTGTAGCGAGGGGCGGCAGTGACGGTCGCCCGGCTGTGTGTGGGCTCGGGGGCTGCTGCCAGGAACCAGAGCGGTGGCACGTGGTACCGTGGCAGGTCCTGTCCAGGTGGCTGCAGGTGGGGCCACCACGCCGCAGGTAAAGTCCTCGAGGCCTCGACACCCAACGTGAGGACAAGCTGCTGTCTCTCCTGCCTCGGCGACCTGACGCTGCCAGGGGCCTGGGCAGTTAGGATCCCAACTGCTGGGTTTTGGGCAGAAGGCAGGAGGCGGGGACATGGAGTCATGCAGGCCGGGTCATGACCTGGGTTCCCCACATCCTCTCTCCCCTTCCTCTGAGCCACCCCACGCCCCTGCGAACAGCCACCCCGGACGGGACCTCCATTTGGAGAGACCGCACAGGCTCTGAGATGACTTGGGACACTCGTGCGGGGAGTCCTGAGCCCGTGACCCAGACTGTGGTCTAGACGTCCCCGTGGGCTTGTCCCCATCTCCGGGGGGAAGACACCCGGGGCAGCAACTGGCCAGGAAGGTCCAGACCAGGCCCAGGCCGTCCCCTCACAGGGATGGGCAGGGTCCCCTGTCCTGGGGGCTGTCCGAGAGTGTCCCTTCGTCTCTGTGTCAGGCCTGCGGTCTGACCGCCGTCTCTCGCAGGGATGGTCCTGGCCGTGCTGCTCTCCGAGGGCCGCCTGCCCCGCCTTTTCCAGAGGAACCTGCTCTACAGTCAGAAGAACAAGCACCGAACCCCCAGAGGGAAGCTGGCCTCAGGCCCTGGGGACACCCAGGCACCCGCAAAGGGGTGCCGCAGCCCAGAGCCTGGGCGCAGAGCGGTGGGGCCGCAGCCCCGGTGCCCCAGCCAGCACCCTGCCGGGTGCGGGCCCCCCAGAGGCCCGCGCCCCTGGCTGCATGCCGAGACCTCCCAGAGCTAAAGGGGGAGCCCCAGCCTCCCTCCCCAGAAACAATTTGTCAATAAACCATTCCTTAAACCTGCCTGTCCCTGGCCTGACAGAAGCTTCTAGAAGGGCAGGTAGGGGTGAGGGGAAACAGCCCAGCTGGTCTGAGCCACCTCCAGCTCCCACAAGTTCGTTCCTGCCCCTTATTTGCAGAATCAGAGTAAAAAGTAAGACCCAGAGGACAGACGAGAAGCCCAGGGAGAGGGGACCTGGCCCTGAGGCGTTGGCACAGGTGGCGCCAGGCTGCCTGGGACGCAGCACAGCCCGGGGGGGTCTGACGACAGCTGAGACCCGCTGGGGACTCTGTGGGTGGCGGTGGAGCCCGGGACTGCAGGCGCGTGTCAGGCACAGGCCCCCAACCACATGTCCACCAAGTTCCCCGACCTCTGGACAGTGGCCCGCAAACCCTGGTCGGTGGCAGGACCGGGGCTGCAGGCCAGGCTGGGAGGAGCCTCCAGCCATTTTCTCCCCATAGACCACAGCTGATCCGGAACCTTCCACCCCAACAAGAGAAAGGGCCCTCAGCTGTGGTTTCCAGAGCCCCGTCCACAGAGGGTGAGGATGGCCGGGGCGCCCGCCCAAGCCCCCACCCTGTGCTTGGTGGGCAGCAGCCTTGGGCCCAGCTGCTCTGTGGAGGGGGAAGAACCAGAGGAGAAAGCAGGTCAAGGTCCTGCCGGGCTTTTCCCTGGGGGTGCAGGTCAGGGGTGTCTTCCCGCACCAGCTTCCAGTGAGAGGAGAGAGAATCTCCCTCCCTGCTCCCCTCCCCCAGCCAGGCGGGGAGGCTGCTCTGTCTAGACCCGGGGTGAGAGCACCGGGGAGGGGCGGCAGGAAGCCCAGGTCCCTGAAGGAGCCGCCCTGTGTGGCTTCTGGGTGCGGGGCTGTGTGGGGCGGGGCCGGGCTGGGTGGTCCTGGTGGGCAGCAGAGCGTGTGGCCACAGGAGGAAGACAGGCCTCCCCAGGCGCAGAACCGCCGAGGTGGGAGGTGGTGGCACCTGTCCCTGTGGCCGTCCCTGCAGCGCCTGCGCAGGTTTTCCCAGGACAGGAAATGCTGGAGCTCAGGCAGTCAGTTGTGTTGGTGAACGAGCACACGGGACGTGCACACGTGAACGTGGCGATAAAGTATGGGAAGAAGTCGTTGGAATGACTCAAGTTTGGAATCTGCTTTGAAAAACGTCAACATTGCAAAGAAAAATCCACAAGCTTTGCAAACAAAGTTAAGGCTCACCCCATCTGAGGTGTGAAACTTCGGAAGAACCCAGTGTTGCTGTGGAAGAGGGCGTCAAAGTCAGCTTTCCCTTACCACTGGAGACACGGGGAGAGGACTCACACACGTGTTAAGTTTTATGCAAAGCATGAGCCACTTCGGTTTCTAGATGATCTCCGATCGCCACACCTCACAGGAAATGGAGGGAACATTAACTTTGCATTTAAAACTGTGGTCAAACCTACACAAAACGGGTTTGTATGAGGAGCGAAATCATTTCAGGAAAATGCTTTGCGAGAATCATGAGCTCTAGATGTGCTGAAATTTACATTCCCCAGCGATTCATCGGAAATGTGTCCCTTGCTCTCAGCAGCTCCGGTAACAGTTGCAGCTGCAGGAAGGCCCTCCCCAACACAAAAAATTGTCAAAAATGATGTGCGATCTTGCATTTGCCAAGATTGACTCGTGTTGCTTCCGATTAGATTGAGGGAAAAGGAAGTTGCTAAAATTATAAATTTCACTGACATAATTACTGCCTTTGCAGAAAGGGTTCGAGGAAAAGTGCCCGATGCCTGAGGATCTCTCCTTAATTAATATCCTCTAGTGTTCACGCGACAGTCTTGCCAAACACGTGTGCGCCCTCATCACGCCACTGCGACTGGTCAGGAGAGTTAGAGGAGAGTCCTGCTCTGAGCCTTGAACACCCCCTTTCTGTGACCGTCCTCTGTCCCAGTGCGGCTAACAGCGTGGTAATACTGTGCGTAAGCTGTCCCCAAGTGTCCCCACCGAGGGAAAACTACCAGATGCTGAATTTGCCACCAGCTTCCAGATCCATTCACGATAAATAGGTTCCACTGGGACAGCTGTCGCCGACTTCTCAGATGTCCCTAATGTCACCACTTACCTAGACCGACCTCTTTCCTTGTTGACTTTCTGAGTCCAATTGCTTCATGACCCAAATGTTACCACCCCGTTTCAATTTGTACTGTGTTGTTGATGTCGGAAACTCGTCCTATACCATGCGGCCTCCCTGATCTACGAACTGCTGGGTAGACAAATACAGTTTAGATCAGATAAAGTTAAACAATGTGTCAACAATACTCTCAGCTACTGAAGTATCACGTGCCTGGATTCTGAAAAGCTGCAAAGAAAATGACGTGTGGCTCAATTCTGCTCTGTCAGCACTTTGGTGAATGACTCTTTTAATGAACTACACACCCTTGGGAACGTCGCCTGTGCACCCACCCTCCCCGCCCCGGCTGTGTGTTTGTATGTGGCACGGGGTCCGATCCCGGCACAGGGCGCTCCGCTGCCTCAACAGCTCACATGTAGGGCCCGTGCTTGCTGGGATATTTCGTAGCCCCTTGTCCTTTCAAAGCATGCTGAACACCCCCTTTCTCTCTTCATTGTGAAACTGAAAGGTCTATACTTGCAGGATATAAAGAGATTATAGGTCAAAGCATCCTAGGAATATTATTTCCAGGTGCTGAGTTTTTTTTCAATGGGGATACGATTCAAAACCTTCCCACCACTATTACTAGGTTGGTGCAAAAGTAAGTAATTGCGGTTTTAGCATTGTTGACATTTGCCGTGTGACACTGGAATACAGTCTTAAGTAAATGTGGTTATGCTATACCTCATTTTAAGGCGCACTTCTTGCTTTATGTTTTTTGCTAATGGCTTATTACTTGCAGTTTAGTTTATATTGATTTTAGACATGACAACTGGCCAGTTTACATGGCATTCCTTCCGGATAAATGACTGCTCACCACGGACTGGCTCTGGCCAGCTTACGGAAGTTGTGCACAGAGCACCTTTGTGTCCTTTGCTTTGACATGTGGAGCCTAGCTTTACTGCATTTTAATGTTAAGTCTCTACCTAAAAGTGAACACGGGCATCTGTACCATATATGTTTGCTTATTATGCATGTGCACGACCCCCCTCGTGAATATTCATAGCATCTCTGGTAACCTGTTGAATATGTATATCCAGCCAACATTTAGCAAGAAGCTCCTGTCCCACCTCCCTCTGGCAAAGCGCCTGCTCTCAGCCTCAGCCAGAGGCTCCACGGCGCAGCCTGCAGTTTCCACGCTTTGTAAGGAATAAGGTTCTCCTTTCCAACAAATCCAATAACAAGTGTACTTTAGCTTTCCTGTGAAGCGTAACTATTCCTCTCCACATTGATCATATAGGACATTTCAGATTTCAGAAGATCTTGAGTCTAGGAAGCCAGACCAAGGCAGGTTTAGATTTTATTTACAGTCTTGAGCTTCGTGGCCTGCCCGGAAGTGACAATTTTTACTTATTCACTGTAAGGCTGGGAATTCCTATGCACATTCTTAAATATGACGTTTCAGTCACATTATATAACTAACGTTTCCAATTGTATCCTGTTTATAAAGAGAGAGCAGATTTTTATTGAACTTATATAAATAAAAATAAGAATACTCACAAATAGCTTCTAAGTTTTGGAGGAATCAAGTCGGGAGAGAAAGCAAATGCATCCACCTTTGTTCACAAAAGGATACTTTACCAAATTATTGCAACTGTGGCTAGCTTATGAAATAAAATTTCCTCAAATGTGGAAAACAAAACATTTAAGTAAAGAACCAACAATGTTTTAAATAAGAGTCATTAAAAACTTTATCCTTATCAATTGCTTAATTTCATGCAATTAATTTTGTTTTGCTCAATCTCGATTAGCAATTGTGGACTGTAGCTGATTGCAAACTGTTTTCAATTAAAGAATTTAAGACAATAATTGTGGAGACAAAAACCTAGAACAGCCATGTTCAAAAATCTGATGAGGTCCGGGCACAGTGGCTCATGCCTGTAATCCCAGCACTCTGGGAGGCTGAGGCGGGAGGATCATTTGAGCTCAGGAGTTTGAGACCAGCCTGAGCAAGAGCAAGACCCCGTCTCTACTAAAAACAGAAAATTTAGCTGCAGTGCACGCCTGCAGTCCCAGCTACTCGGGAGGCTGAGGCAGGAGGATCACTTGAGCCCAGGAGTTTGAGGTTGCAGTAAGCTGTGATGACACCACGGCACTCTAGCCTAGGTGACAAAGCAAGGCTCTGTCCCCCCCGCCAAAAAAAATCTGATGAGAATTTACCATTGACAAGGAAATGTATATATTTCTGTGGCATACGACCATTTAACATGACAATCATAATCATGACTGATAACACGTATCATGATATATCATAATTTTAAGTACCACATGTAATTTTGGAACAAATTTTCATAACACATTTACACAAATATAATTTAAAGAAAGTTAAACATCATTTCCTATTTGACGATACATCCCATACGATTTATGAACTAAGCCTAATCGTCTAATATCTCTGCAAGATCAAAAAGACTGAATTTAGGATTTCGATCCTGGGGAAACCTGCCAGACGTGAGAAGATTCACAGTACTTGATTAAACAGGAGCACAGGTCACTGCCCAACAGCGGCTATTCACGTAGCCAGCGACAGTCAACAGCAGGACAGAAGTTCGCACCATGTGGAAAACTTGAGCCCTTTGAAGCTCAGTTTTCCTGTGTGATAAAAACCTCAAGAAGACAGTACAATGCATAGGGAATTACCTTGGTGAAACGCAGAATCTTTGTTTCCTAGGCCAGCCAATTACAAATAAAGGAAAATAAACCCCTGTAGTGTATCAGGCCGTCGCACGTCAGCTGTGAGCAGGAGTCCGAACACCAAGGCCGGGCCTGGGGAGGCTCTCTGCTTGGCGGATTGCTGGGACTGAGTTCCTGGCCCCTAGACGGCTCTGGAAACCTCCCCCTGGCCCTGGTCTACCCACCCAGCCTGTGCTATGCACTCCTGGTGATCTGGAAGTGGGGTCCCCAGCCGGGAACAGCCTAAGCCACGTGTGGCTGTCCCGAGGGTCATGTGTCCACTGGATCGTGTCACATCTCTGGAGAGTGGAGCCCTGGCCTCGGGGTCACCTGGACAGGACCCAGCCAGACTCCCCATCCCACCGGGTGACACCCCTGGCTGGCTAAACCCAGGTAAACTCTGGGCCAGAGGTCAGGGTGGGCTGTGTCCACGGCTCAGGGTGTAGAGCAGAAGGTTAGCCCTGCTGCCTTCCCCGCCCCCTACCACCTCCTACCTGGACCTGGTGGGCACCCAGCCCAAGACTCGGGCACCCACACCCCACCCAGACCTGAGCTCTGGTCTGAGGGACCCACCCCCGACCCACAGCAGGTGCGGAGGCTGCTGCAGTCCCACCTGTAGCCAGAGGGCGGCACCGCACGTGTCCCTGAAGCCCACGTCCCGGCCACACCCCTTCTGGGTGTGCTGGAGGTGGCCAGGGCTCCTTAGCACTGGAGGCCCTGCCCAGAGCCCCCCAACATGTGTGGGCCATCAACCCATCCTCCCCTCAGCCGTCAGTGCCACGGTGGCCCCCAAACTTCTGCCATGGCCTTAGGCAAGACCAGGGCCCTCACGCGCAACGGCACCAGGACCTCGGGGCAGGTGCAGACCCCAGGGGCTGGGGCTCTGAAGGGAACAGCCCCCAAGGCTGCCTGGGTGGGTGCAGCGGCCCAGCCTCAGGGTGGTGGCAACCGCGTCCCCAGAGAGAGCACCTAGGGCAGGTTCGGACAGGGGCAGCCAGCACTTGGAGGCAGGTGGGTGCTCTGGGGCCGTAGTCCTCCCCAGCCCCCCTTGTCACCCGGGAGCAGGGCACTGCCTCTCGACGTGCTGGAGGGACGCACCACGTCTCAGTCCCACCCCACAGACCAGACGCACAAATAAAGCCACCGCCGAGCCCCACGGGCATGAGTTGCATAAGAGCCACGTTTATTTCTGAATCGGACAGCGCCGTAAGTGCACACGAACAGTACAGGGGCCTACAGCTAACACTCGGTGTGAGACGGCAGGGACTGCATCGTTACATGGGGACGGTGGTCATGACACAGGGTCTAGGGGCCACAGCAGTCACGTATGTACAAGCCAGGGACACCACTTCCAAGCCACGGGGGAGCCCGGGGACGGGCGAGCTACAGAACACAGGCCCTAGAACTCGGGTCGGCCACAGCTGCTGTCCACTGGGGGGCCACGTGGCCCCGGCCCCGGGGATGAGGGAGATCGCCTGCTGGGGTCCCCACGCCAGGCGAAGCCGGCAGAGGACCAGCGCCAACGCAGCACACGCCTGTAACACCAGCTGCATCAGGGACCCTGAGGTGCCAGGACTCTGGGGCCAGGACCGGCAGGGAAGCCACCTCCAGGGGACGTGTGTGTGTGCACCTGTGTGGTCAGTGACCCCAACACTGGCGTCGTCGCTGCTCAGCGCGGGAGGCCTGGGACTTCCCACCCCAGCACGGCGGGTCTCGCCAGAGCCGGAGGAGTGGCCTGCCTGGAGCCCGCATCCCCTCCTCCCACCCTTCCCGCCGCAGCAGAGGCAGCTCACCCTCCCCACATGGCCACTCCCAACCCAAATGGGGCCGCAGCCCGGGCAGCGCCAAGCGTCCACATCACACCGCTGGACAACGTGGCCTCCAGGTCTGCCTCACCCTCTGCAGCTGTGCCCGGGTGGGGGCACCCTCCAAACCAGCCCCTGCCCCACGTCCCGGGGCCTTCAGTGAATCGTCCTCAGCTCATACACGCAGATCGTTTTGGGTAGGGTGGGTGTGAATAAGCCAGGTCCCCCAGCTCCTAGATGATTTCTCTCACTGCCCCCTCTGGGTTTCTGGACCCTGACCCAGGACCCCCCGACTGGAGCAGGCCTGGAGGGGGAGGGGCACCAGGCGGCCCACCCCGGCTCCAAGCGGTGCCCGGATGACAGCAGGCCTAAAGGAGACGTCCCTGGAGCCTCCGTGGCAGTGGAGGCTTCTGAATTTAGGGTGACGCCCAGGCCCCTTCCCTCCGCCCCACCACAGGTCGCAGGTGCTCCGCAGGTTGGCTGGCCTGGGACCCCTGCGGCGTGGTGGGAGGCCTCAGACCTTCCGTGCTGCGGCTTCAGGCTGGCTGACCTGCTGGGCCGCGGCGGCCTGCGCCTCCTGTCTGCCTGCCCGGGCCGTGGGGTCCGACTCCTCCCTCCCGCCTCTCCTCCCTGCCTCCTGGCCGTCCTGACCACCACAGCGGTGCTTGTCCGAGACACCGTGTGTCCAAGGGCACCTGTGGGGGGAGCAGGCCCCTGGTTCAGGACAAGTTTAATGTCAGTCTGGGGTGCGAATCCTCACCGGGGAGACCTGCGGAGAAAGCTGCTGAGTCCTGTGCGTCACAGCTGTGGCCTCCTGAGACCTGATTTTCACTGAGAGATCCCCATGGCCACCTGGGAGGGCCTGCCAGGCCCTGGGACCAGGGCAGTAGGCAAAGGTGGCCCCCGACACACCACACCTGAGCCCAGGTACAGAAAGGTGAGCTCAGTCTCAACTTCCGCCTGGGCTCGTCCTGGCTGGCAGGCAAGACCCTGCGGCCAGTGGGGACCCCAGCCCACTTGTCCTGCATCTCGTCTGGAGGCGAAAGCTAAAGACCTGCACAGCTCGCCCAAAGGACCACCTCACACTGGAACCTTCCCACTGGGCATGCGCAGAGGACGCTCACCCTGACTCCGGGCATGTGCCTGTCTCTCCCCGAGGCCCAGCATGGGGAGTGTCCCCCTGTCCCACCTGTGCCACACAGGGCCAGCCTGGGCTGAGGGGCCTCAGAACCAGCAGCACGTGGACCAGCACCAGATCCACGTGTGGCCTGCTCTGGTGGGACATGGTGGGGACAGGTGCTCTTGCTCGGTTACCGTTTCCCCTTGAGCTACTGAGACGGGCCTGTGGGCACGACCTAGACCAGACTCTCGGTGTGGGGCTGATCCCCCGTCCTGCGCAGCCCTCAGGCATCGGGGTCTGCAGAGGGGACAGGACAGGGGACACGCCCAGGTGCGGAAGGAAAGCGCTTGTGAGGACGATGACGGCCTCACTGCCTCACCAGGACAAGCCCCGCCCATGGAATTTGGTCACTGGACCCACAGACACTCTCTCCCCTGGAGCAATGACAGGAGATCTTTGTAAGAACCCCTTCAACTGCAGAATTTCTTCCCAGGAGCTACCTGAACTCACTCCATTTCTTCCTGTACCTGAGCCCTCCGCACCCAGTCCGTCACCCTGAATCCCGACCTCCCCGCCATGCCTGTCCCTAAACAGCCATCTGCCCAGCAGTTGGGGGCAGGGCTGCACTGCCCAGCTGGGGTCCCGACCCCTCTCCTCCTGATCCCTGCCCAGGACAGGCTCCACTGCCCAGGTGCTGTCTGCCGCTTCACCCCACATCCTCCCCCGGGAGAAGCTCTGAAAGTCCCACCTCAGGTGGCTGCCCCGAAGAGACACAGAGTCTCCCCAGCAGTGACTCACACCATCTTCTGTGCTGCTCAGACTTCAGGCACCAGGAGACCCCCCCACACCCGGACGAGGGCCTGGGCAGGTGCCCCGTGTGCCAACCAGACACTCCCTCGCTGTGGCCTTTGAAAGTGGCTGCTCCGGCCCTGTCTGTCCCGACAGGCTTGGGGGACACACGTGGGCTCAGATGGGGCGAGAATTCCCTCTGAATGCTACAGGTCTACGTGGAGCCATTAGAAATAAATACTTATAAATAGGACATGGTCTTATAGTTAATTTCTGAGTGGACAGTTTCGACGTCACTAACTAACGTAGATTAATTAATAATAAGTCTGCCTATGCTTAAAAAAATATTAGAACGGCAGCGTAACCCCCACGACCTGTGCCCTCCGGCCTGCCCCACGTTTCCCACCCAGAGCACGTTTTGAAAGGAACGATGACACGCACAGCCTCTGCTGGGAGCACAACTGGTCACGTGGCCCAGGTCCAGGCCCAGCAGGGTGGCCCCGCGGGGGGACGCGGTCATGAGCTGTCTGGTGGGGAGGGGCCGGCGGCAGACGACAGGACGAGGGGGCCGGGCCTGCTGGCTGTCGCGGAGGCTCCGTCAGACCCTCATCTGGGCGGACCTCCTTCGGGACAGCTTGGACCTGCGGGAGAGCCAGGGGGATGGCAGTCAGGGCGGCGTCCACCAGGCCCACGCGGCAGGCACTGGGAGAGGCCACCGCAGACCTCCTGTGTCCCCTCTAGTCCCCTCACCACCCTGTTTCCTGCCACAGGATGAGGAAGCCGCCAGGGCGGGGCCCTCCCAGCCCGCCCGCGTGTACGCAGTTGCCCACGCCAAGGCCCACCCACTCTGAACGCGCGTTTGTGACATATCCTTCGGGATTTATCACTTTGCGAGCAGCAGTGACACAGACGCCGGCACGATCGTCCTTAAGGACGTCAGGACCCACAAGAGAAGGCACCGCGGCCGGCCCGTACCGGATGGTGCCGGCCAGGAGGGGGTTGAAGGCGTAGAGCCAGTCGTGCATGTCCTTGTCACTGTTGGCCTGCAGCAGGATGCCGCGGTGCTCCGTGCACACCGCGAATGTGTTGGGCGTCTGCAAAAGGAGGCTCCGGTGAGACGGCTCAAGGCCTCCCGGCTGGTCAGCACATGCCCGCCCCGCTCCGCCAGGCCCGAGCGGCAGGGAAGGACCGCACTGGGACCACCTCCGGGATGTGTGAGCCGCAGGGAAGACCCCACCCCAGACGCAGAGCGGGAAAGGCTCCCTGCCGGCCCTGCCCACACCCAGGCTGGCCCCTTCTGGAAGCCTCTGCCCCAGGTGTGGTCGGTGTGGGTGGCACCTGCCTTTCCCCACCACAGGGGCTGAAAACCTTCTAGCGGGCATGGGAGCCACCCCCAGGTGGCCTGGAGAACCTTCCTCCTCAGCTCTCATCCAGGGCCATAGCCAGCCCGGACAGGAGCCCGCAGAACGGCAGGACGGCTCTTTGGCGCTCGCCCACCCACCTGGGGGGAGCCTAGGAGGGGTCTGGGTCGTTGGCCATCACACGGAAGACCGTTGACGATCGCCCAGCCGTGGACCAGAGCCCATCCCCACCAGCATTCCCAAGACCGTGAGCCCCGGGGCAAAGGCGGGGGATCCGTGAGGCTGAGCCCCTACGCCCTGCCCCCGGGACAGGCCCGCAGGGCCTCGCAGGGCCACAGGGGAGGGCGACGCTCCGTGCCTGCCCCACTGAGGCCTCCCGTGCCGTACCTTGAGCATGGCCTGCTGGTCCTCACTGTACTCCACCTGCGCGGTGGCGAGGTTGAGCACGAACCGCTCCACGCTGTCCTTGTCGCTGTTGTACATGTAGGCGTAGGGGCGCCGCACCACCACGAAGCGCCTGGCCCAGCCCGACGTGTGCGGCTCCAGGAAGTGCAGGTAGCCCTTCTTGGAGACAATCGGGCTGGGGCGGACACGGCTCACGGTCAGCGGGGCAGCCGCACGGGGCGCGCTGCCCACCACCCTGGGAGCCCCCACAGGGCTCGGCCCTCCCAGGTCAGACAGGGCCAAGGTGTTGAAGGGCAGCTGCAGAACCCCAACCTGGGAGGCCAGAGACCAGAGCCCCCAACCCACCAACCAACCCTGGGCCTCGGTTTCCCTCGCTGTGACATGGGGAAACCTAGAGGAAAAAGCTGAGGTTGCCCCAGAGCTGTCACACCAGCCCCATGACCACCAGGTTCCACACCTGGACCCGGCCCCGAGCCACCCACCTGCCCTTTCCCTGGGCTCATTCCCAGCCCCTGCGGGTGGGTCACGGGCCCTGCCTGACCTCAGTGCACAGCTGTGCCCTGCAGGGAGTCATGGAGACCCGCCTGACCCCTGGTACAGAGCTGCCCCTGCACACAGGTGGGGGCAGCCTGCTGGTCCTCCCCCAGTGTGGGGTCAGAGATGTCCTGCCTGTCCCTTGCTGGCGCAGGGCTGGCTGGGTGGTGCTCCTGTCTTGGGCAGGGCCCCCACACACCTGACCCGGATCTCCTGAATGTCGGGGACCAGCAGGCGCTGGGGCTCCTTGTCAGCCTCCGTCGACCGGACAGGGGAGGGGGTCTTCTTGGAGTCGGACTCTGGCAGCAGCTCAGGCTCCGGGCTGGCAGGCCGGGAGCAGGGCTGTGGGGTCCTGGGAAGCAGAGGGAGCTGCTGCAGCCCCTGGGAGGCCCAGGCTGGGCCCGGGGCCATCTCCACCCAAGCTTCATCCCCCAGGGCCACTGTGGGTGTGGCCCCACTGTGTGTAGGGCACGGCAGGGAGGTTCCCCTGCGACCTGGGGGCCGTCGGGGCAGGTGTGCCCAGCTGTGCGGGCTCCACATGCTTCTCCCAAGGGGCTGTCCTGCCTCCACCTCCGCCCCGTCAAAGCAGATACGGCATCTGTCTCCACAATTAAACCGAAGGTGACACAATGTCCTCAGGGACCGCTGGAGTAGAGGGAGCTGCCGGCCTGTGGGCACCTGCCAGCCCCACAAAGGCCACTCAAGGTGAGGGCCAGAGGGCGACGCCTTCTTCTGAGAGTGGGGCCCCGAGCTGGGGTGGGGGCTCCTGTGCCCTGGGAGAGGGGCCGGCAGACCCGCCCTCCAGGCTCCTCCCTAGACGTGTGTGGCCAGCCCGAGACGCTCAGCCACTTTCTCTGCGCTCTGTGCCCCCATGTCACAGCCACGGCCACGGGTCAGCGCGGGCCAAGGAGCTTCTCCGGGAGCCTACAGCAAACTCACCTCAGGTCTGCGGCACTGTAGCGACCCTCGACCAGAGAGGGGCAGGTGGAGGAGGGGGTGAGCGTGGCTGCCCCCAGAGGGGACATGGACGGGTCCCGCAGCAGGGTGACAGACATCTCAGAGAGCTGCAGAAGAGAGGAAGCCTTTTGTGGGGGACAGTCTCAGCCCCACGGTAGGACCCCTGCAAGGGCTGACTCTTGTGCCTTTGCTCACACTTTACTTTCTCTTCGGGGCACCCCCCGCCATCCTCCCAGCAGCCTCAGCTCAAAGGTGGCCACCGCAAGACCCCCAGCCACTCCCAGCCCCTACATGCCCCTGGCCAGCCCCTCCCAGGGCTTCTGGCTCTGCCCTGCTCAGGCAGCGGGTGCCACCTCCCTGCAGGGTGGGCTGGGCAGGCCTCTGAGGCAGGCACCTCCCACCAGCACCCGTGTGGGGCCAGCACTGGTGGTGTCCACGGGGGGCTGGCATGGAAGGCCGGCGGGGAGCTCAGGGCCCGACACTGTGCAGAGGAGGCTGCCCGAGGCTGCGGGACAAGGGTCAGCCCCAGGGCCAGGGGAAGCCCTGAGCAGTCTGGGACAGGGCAGCCGGCTGAGGGCCAGTGAGGGCAGGAAGAGAACAGGATTCTGCGGGGCCTGGGCCGACCTCAGGTGGCCGTGGACCGGGCTGACCCCTCGCCCGTGCCCCCCACTCCACGGGCCCCAGGCAGACACGGACGTGGGTCGTGGGCCTCGGGTCTGGGGCAGCCAGCCACTAGCCACGTGGTCCGCTCTGGAACAAGAGGTGCGTCCCTAGGAAACGTCCCTGCCTTTCCCTTGGCAGCTGCTGCCACGGGTGCCCAAGCCCCGCGGAGTGGCCTGGCAGCCACCCACCCACCTTGCTCTCGCTGGCGCTGACGCAGACGTGGCTGTGCGTGTACTCTCTGTTGAACGTGTGCATGAGGAGGCGCAGGCACTGCAGGCAGAGCACGCGGGGTCAGGCGCGTGGCCGCCCGGGACCGGCTCCACCCGCCCCTCCCCTGACATGCAGCCGGCTGAGGCCGAGCACAGCGGTCCAGGCGGCAGCATCTCCACCCCACCCAGTGGGGGAGCCAGGGGACCTCCTGGGGCCCGGAGTGAAGGCTGGGGGCAGCGTCGCCCACGGCATGGGAGCCTTTCCCACTGTGCAGCCAGCAGCAGAGAGGGCCACCTCTGGGTGGAGGGATGAGCTCCCCAGCAGCGCAGGTATTCAAGAGAGGGCAGGTCAATGCGCGGCAGGGGGCTGTAAAAGGCACCAGACTCCCCATGTGGGTGAGGGGGGACGCGGCAGACCCCCATGCTCCCGGCTCCCGGTGGCTCTGACTGGAGCCGCCTCCGCCAATGCTGGGTCACCGGTGTCGCCCAGCAGTGATGGGGGCCCCCGAGGGGCTGGGGACAGGCCGAGCTGCCCACCAGCTCAACCTGCCTTGACAGCCAGCTCCCGCTGCCTCTCGCTGGGCATCTCCAGGGGGGACGGCCGGCCATCGGCTGAGAGCGGGGAGGAGGCGCTGGATGAGCTGTGGGACTCGGAGTCCTCGCTGGAGACCGGGGACAGCGCTTCTGGGATCGGACGCTGCGTGGTCTCCAGCTTCTCCCGCAGGAGCAGGTAGTGCCTGGTCTTCTCCACCTGCAGACAGAGCTCAGTTTCTCCTGCTGCTGGGACAGGGAGGCCTCAGCCTCCTGGAGCAGCAGGGCCCTCTGGGCTGGGGCCCACAGGCACGGCCGGTGACACGAGGGACAGACCCCAGGCCACGGGGCGGGCAGCACTCAGCGCCCCACCCGAGCCCCGCAGCTGGGCTTCGCGGCCCGCACCCAGGCTGCCCTCCTCCTCCATCCATAGCCCTGTGGCCGCGGCCCTGGGCCGCACGGTGAGCAGATGGACACGTGCATTCCCCACACCGGTTCAGGGTGTGCTCTGCGGCGCTGGTGGCCTTGGGTATGGCTTCCTGCTTCCCACACGCACAGCCCGATCGGAGCGACAGAGGCCCCCTGCAACTTCCCTCCCGGGTTTTCTCGTTCTCTGCCCGATGCCCAATGCCTCCTCGGTTAAGCCGAGTGCACCGTCTGCTCTAGGCCGGCCGTGTTTTCGTCATGTGCCGCAAAGCCCTGTGGTGGGCAGTTGGAGGGTCATATGGCCCATCCTGCGGGTGGCCTGTGACTCCCTGACTATGGCCCCTCAGTGGGTGCCGGGCCGCCTCCCCCTGTCTCTGGCCACGCGTGCAGGCCCCGCCCTCCGCAGCCCCCACCTCCTGCAGGAGGCTGAGCTTCTCCAGCTCCCACTGGTGGTCCAGGATGAGGCTGTCGCTCCGGGGCCTCCAGCCCGCCAGGTTCTCCTCGCCCCGCACGTAGGCCACGGACGTGTCCAGCACCCGCCGGCGCCGGCGCTGCATCCCTGCACGGGAGACGGGCGCTCCGTCCCTATCTGCCCCTGACGGCAGCTGAGCCGCCCGCGGAGAGGCCACCCGGCTGCTGAAGCCCCGCCCCCCTGGGGTAAAGATCGGCTTCCCCTGTCCTCGGGGGCGCAGGGCCTGACGCTCCTCCCGCGACGCCTCGCCCTGGACACCACACTCCCACCCTCGCGGTCCTCCCGTCACAGGGCAACTCCAGGACTCACAGGTGCACGCTTGCGTTTGCAGTTGAGGGACCCCCCAAACACAGCTCAGCCGCGGGCACCCAGAGTGGGGCAGAGGCCGAGCAGGTGGGGGCCCTGGTGCCCTGACCCCTCCCCTCCCAGACACAGGCAGACGCCTACCTGGGCTGCCCGCATCAGCCACGTGGCACAGGCTGAGCTCGTACACGCCTGTCACACGGTTGCTGTGGGGAGCAGAGGGAGGGACATGTCAGCACCAAGCGACATAGCGGGAACACAGATGGCCTGGGTGCCACCTCGAACCACTGTCAAAGTCCCACCCATGCCAGACCCAGGCAGCCTGGCCCGGGGTCCTGGAGCTGCAGCCCCTGTTCAGAAAGTCCCATCCGGACTCCTCCAGCCTCCAAATAAAGGAGGGGTTGGACAGCGTCGCTTAGGCGCCCAAGCGTCCCGGCCTGGGGGCGATACGGGTGGCCTGAGCACATTTGTCCCAGATCCCCAGCATCCGGCACCTCCAGTCCCTCCAGGCACCAAGAGCCCTGCAGGACTCCCGACAGGGAAGCCCCCTGTCCCCAGGACGCAGGTGGCTCCAAGGCCCCTCAGCAACATTCTAATGGTGACAGGCCCTGCCAGCCAGCATCGCACAATCACTGGTGACCTCTGAACAACCGTGACTTGCCCTCGAGGACGCTGAGTCCTGACCCCCATGTGCCCTCCTCCTGGTCACAGATCCCTGTGGTCCCCAAGGAGCAAGGTCACGCAGCAGGGGTGAGGCGTGGCCCCCAGACCACCCACAGGAGGCCCAGGAGGACACCCCGGGCCTTTCTCCACTCCGCCTCCACCATCCCTACAGGGTGGCCCAGGCTCCTCCCACCCTCAGCACGGTGTTGGTGTCCCCTGCAGTTGCCCATAGGGGCGAGTGAGAGGGAGCGTGGCCGGGAGCGTGGCCAGGCCTCAGACACAGGCCACATGTGCGTCAGGCTGTCGGCACCACCTCCCCCTGTGGAGTCCAGCTTGGTCCTTACAGAAGCAGGTGGCAGACAAGGAACACCCCTGCCCACGTGGGCTCACCTCTCCGAGGCCCGCAGGCTCCCGCTGCCGAACAGGTTGCGGATGGAGCGTGAGGCCGGCAGCTTGGCGTCGCGGGAGTAGAAGACCATGCCGAAGTCCTTGGTGATGACGGCCGGCTGGGTGCAGTTCTCCATCTGCAATGGGCAGGGGCAGGGCTCAGGCATAAGGACACCCCAAGTGCTCCGGCCCCTCCTAACCTTCTCCCGGGGGGCACAAGGGCCCAGCACTGACCGGCAGCCCAGACCCTCCGATCTCGGGCATGAGAGTGTCTGCTCCCCACATCCTACTGGGGACAGAGCCGAAGCCCTGCCTGCCCTGGGCCACCAGAGGGGGGGTCTCCCAGTGCGGGGACCCTGGGGGTCCCAGACACTGGCCTCACCCTCTCCAGCGGGCCTCAGAGGCCTCACCATAGAACGGGGGTGACACCTTCCCCAACCCACGCCTGTGAGGATGAAACCGGGTCTTGTCTGCACACACAGCTAACCCTAAAACGCCACAGAAAGCTCCTCCTGCTGGGCGACACGCTAGCGGCCGAGCAGCTCGCTCCCGCCCTGCGGTTCAGGGGTAGCTGCCGCGCGGCTGGTGCATCCTGAGCACGCACTGGGCAGAGTTCCGCCAGCAGCGTCTCCTCCACCCAGCCCCACTGCCACCCTGCGAGATGGTCACACCATCCCCACGTCACAGCCAGAGGGATTAGGCTCCAGGGAGAGGGGGTTGCCTTGCAGGTGCCACCCCCACCCTCCTCCCGCACTGCTGCTCCAGCGAGAAGCGCCCACGCCCCCAGCCTCTTCCTGCACCTGGAAGGGAGGCCGCAGCTCACGCCTGGCCATGGCCTGCAGACCCTGGGAGCAATGGGAGTGGGGGTGATGCACCTCTGTTTTTGTGCTGCCTCGAACATTGATGCAATGTCCGGTGGTGCTGCAGCCCTCTTGTGATCCCAAGGACAAAAGCCATACACCAAGTATTGCCAAGAGGGTTAATTGCAAGCACATGGATTGATTTAACTCGAAGACTTGAGAAGTCCTCTGGGAAGAGCCTGGGTTTGTCACTGCCCTTCACAAGCACCTCAGGCTTTGGGGGAGGCCGGGTTTGGTGGGACACCCTGGGCACAGGTGTCTTGCCTCAATGTAAGCGGAGAGGGTCATGTAGATTTTCTCTCGGTAGGGGGTGACCCGGTTCAGCAGGAGAGAGTTGTGCATGGAGCTGTCCCACGCAGCCTCGAACTGGTAAAAGGCCCTGAAAGGAAGCAGAGCCCAGGCAGGCGACAGTGGCGTGGGGGCTGCTCTCAACAGAGACAGGGACATGCAGACAGACAGACAGACAGACGCGGGCACCACTGGGGAGAGCCACTAGAGCCACAGGGTGGAGCCCTGGGTGGCGGTACCAGGAAGGACAAGCCCCTCCTTACTGGGGACCTTGCTGAGCAGGGGCCACTGCGCCGGCACTGCCAGGGCGAGCCCAGGGTTTTCTCAGCTCTCGTGCTGAGTCAGGGGGGAAGGAAGGTGGGGCGAGGAGGGCGGCGGGAGGGAGCAGAGGGCAGTGGGGAGAGGGTGCGGGACAGGAGGGTGGAGCCTGGTGGGCCCAGCTCGTCTGAATAAGGAGGCGCCTGTGTCGCTCCCTGGACCGGAAGGGACCCGCATGGGTTTGCGAAGCCCCCGCAGCCCCAGCTCCACCCGCGGACGTGCCCTCCGAGGGAGGAAGGCCCTGGGGAGGATGCTTGGAGTGGGAACAGGGCGCCCGGGCAGATGTGTCGGCACGGCTCCCGCCGCGAGCACGCGGGACATAGGGCCCTGCCCTGGCCCTGCCCACTGACCCACCACCAGCGAGCAGAGGCCCCTAGACCCTTCCCAGGGTAGCTCGGTGCCCAGCCGGGAGGCCGGGACTTAGTCCCCACAGGGGCCTACTTTGCTCCACGGAGACCTCAGGGGTCCAGAACACGTTCCCTGTTAGGTAACGGTCCCTGTCTTTAACCTTCCGGGGGGCACATTTCCTAGACTCTCTGCGGCTGATGCTAGTCTGGAGGACGGTCGTGTTCGACGGGGAGAATCTGCCTCAATCCACAGCGTGGCCACTCTGCAGAGCCCAGTGGCACCGGTCAGCTCCCACCCCGCCTCCCGCCCCGCCTCGCCCGGGCCCCATCCAAGCATCCTCCAATGACACACTCCAGAGACGTCAATACACAACAGCTAGGCGGCAGCGCAGGAGCCCACACAGCTGGGCCCGCTGGGGCGCCAAGGTGTGTGGGGCCCACACTGCCCTCTCCACTGCGCGGCGCAGTCCAGGGTGCAGGGCACGGGTCTCACGAGTCAGGGCCATGGAATGGAGCGGGGGATGGGGCAGGGCCACTGTCAGACACATGTCCCCAGGGAGAGACCGGAGGAGGGCAAGGACAGCAGGCTATCAGAGACCGGGGCAGGACAGGCGGACGTTAGGGACAGAGCCACTCGAGAAAGCGGAAGAGGACAGACAAGCGGGGGCAGGAGAGAAAAGTGAGCTGTACCTAGTGTCACTTCCGAATGAAACGCTAAAGGCAAGGCAGCCGGGACACACACGTACACACACAGAAGAGATGGAGACATCAGAACAAGCACGTCACGGGCCCGGGGCCAGCTAACCGGGGATGCGCAGGCCTCGCAGCCCCAGGCCCACTGCACGCGGGGCGGGGTGCAGGCCCGTTGGAGGCCTGGCCCTGCATACCCCCGTTCCCCAAGTCTGCAGTGAGAGCCTTGGGTCTGTCCCCGTGGGGCCTGGCAGGTGCCCTGGAGCCAAAACAAAGTCCTGGAGGGACATCCTCCTCCCTGTGACATCTCAGGGGCCCTGTTGGAAAGGGCCTGCCGGTCAGAGGTAGAGCCTGCAGCAGCCTGGCCAGAGCAAGGGCTCAGACCACCGGAAGCCACCATGGAGCTGCGGCACAGACACGTGGCCCCAGGAGGTTACCGACATCACTGCGCCCTGTTTCTTCGTGGGGACGACGGGGCGTAGGTGTCCCTGCCTCCAGATGTCTTGGGGACTGAATGAGCTAATGTGGGCACAAGGAGAACAGGGCCCGGCGCCAGTACAGTCAGCGTCACCGTCTGGGGACACGTTACTCTCCCAGTGCTGAACTCTCTGTCCACCTACTTGGAAGTCCCCAAAGGACCCTGGCCAGCCTCCCTTCCTTCTCTGCATGTGGGGACACGGCCCACCCCACCCGGCGCTCCGCCCCCAGATGGGGACCAGCAGGGCTTCCCTGGCATCAGCACCGGCCCCTCTGTGCCCTTCAGGAAGAACCAGGCCCTCCCGGCCCAGGAGTCTCCGCAGGCGGCAGGAGCTGTGTGCCCCCCTCGTCCTGGGGCCACTTCACCCGGGTGGGACGCAGCAAAGCAGGGAGCCCGGTGAGGCCAGCACGACCCCGGCCTCAGCCAGGGGTTGCTCGTCAGGACAGAACTGACTCTGCTGGGCCAGGGTGGTCTTGGCTCCAGGCCTGGGGCTAGGAGCAGAGAACGAGTCCCCATGAGGGCCCCACTGGAGGCCCGAGAATGTGGCTCTGCCCTGCTCGGGCCCTGGCGAATCGAATCTCCCTGACAGCCTGACCAGGCCCATGTCCACAGCTAGGGGCTGTGCCTTCCCAGGCCACTTCCCGTCCAGGTGCCAGGATGGCCAACAGGACAAGGGTGCAGCTGTGACACTGCCGACAGGTCATCTCCAAGCCGAGGCTCAGCCCCTGGGCCCAGAGGCTGTCCGCTCTACCCGGAGAGACTGCACCCGCACCGCCCGACTAGCCTGGCCGCAGCCTGCCTGGCCCCATGTGCCATGGACAGCAGGCTCTGGGACCCTGGGCAGAGAGCGTCCTTGGCCACACTCCTGAGCCCCCAACACCTCTGAGGCCTCCATGAAGGGAGGTCTTGCCCAGACCCCGAGGGGATCTGAGGGGATGGCGCCCACTGTGCTGCGGTGGGGTGGGGTGGCAGAGTGGCAGCCCACCCACAGGGGACTGAGGCAGCCACGCAGGACCCACTGGGCTTGCAGGGCACAGCGTGGGGACCGCTGATGGGTGTCCCTGGATCACACAGCAGGAAACTCTGACCTAGAGAGGCTGAGCGGTAGCCAGGGTCACCCCACCAAGCTCTAGGACGTGGCTGGGAGGGCTGGGAGGGCCTTGGAGACCATGCCAGGACCCTACTGCAGGAGCAGGCACGCACCAACATTCCCTGAAGTCCTCCTCACTGTACCCGCATGACGTGACCAGACTCTCGATACAACCAAAAGAGGAGACCTGGATCCCTGCAGCATCAGGACCACTTGGGAGCTCAGAAGTTTGGATTCTCAGGCCACGCCCCAGACCCACTGGCGCAGAGATGCTGGGACATGTGACCACGTGGCGGGGCACCACGCTGGCATGCACAAAGCTTCCTATTGCTCAGCTGCCCCTCACCCGGCAGACACCTGTGTGCAGCCTGTGCCCTCCCGCAGAGGCAGGACCCCGGGCCCCGCCGGCTGGCCCAGCTCTTTGCCCTCCTCCTCCCT
>RJWJ010019191.1:0-30623 GCA_004363605.1 Indri indri | reverse complement strand
AGAGAAAAGCATTACAAATGTATTTAACAAAGTTTTATGTACCATGGGAGACTTCAGAAATGAAAACCCAAAGACCCAGGGAAAAATATGTTTTTATGCCAAGTCTGATAAGAGAGGTGGGTAGCTGTGGAGAAACATGATTGGACAGAAAGGGTATCATCTAATGGCAATGACCTTAGGGAGGAACTCAGCAATGCCTGTCTGGCCAGATTCTTCTTGGTCTCTCTTTGTAGCCTTCCTTCCCTTGGGTTTGGAGCAGGACTCCTCTGGAATGACGGTCTCATGACTTACTTTCAGGTAGGTAAGTAGGTCAGAGAATAACCTTTCTAGATGTTATGGCTTGCTTTAGGGGAGAGGGGTTCTCATTTGTATGACCTGCCTTGGGGGGGAAAATAGGGGAAGGAAAAAGGCAGGCAGGAGAAGGTCATAGAGAACGTCTTGCTTCTGGGGCCCGCCCAGTCCCTTTAGTTCAAAGCACTCAGCCTGCCAAGGCCCCGACTATGCAGCACCGTGTTCTGAGCCCAGACAATCCCTACAGCCCATGCAGGCATCTCTCTGTTTGGAACATCGAATCCTGTTAGACTTGCGGCCCCCATTCCACTTCAACCTGAGCAACTGTTATATCTTGGAAATCTGCATCATATTTTATTTGAACAGAGCATTCTTAAGCCTAATTTACTGGTCTAGATCAACTAGAAAAGGTAATGTCCAATAAATGCGATGTTTTCTTTTCTTCAGGTGTATTAGATGAAACCCCTCAAGGGATATAAATACCTCCGTATTTTCAAAAGCATCCAGGAAGGACAGCTCCATTATGGCATCCATGCCATATTCCTCATTCTTATCTTCATTCTAGATTTCTGTTCAGGAGATTTAATTCAGCTTCATTAATAATCAAAGAAATAAATTAGTACACAGGTAAAGCACCATTTTCCATCTATCAGATGAGAAAAAACTTAAAAAGGAGTATTTTTTTTTTAAGAATTTATATTGGCAGCAACTTCTTACACTTCCAAAGAGGTTTGGACAGACTTGTGGGAAAGAAAGCAAATTGGAAATATACATCAAAAGCACAAAGAGGTTTCTGTTCTTTGAATAAATAATTTCACTTCTACAAATCAAGGCAAAAAAATCCAATTAACAAAAGTATTTGTCTATATACATAATCTTTCCTGTACTATTTATATAGAAAGTATTTCAAAACCAGTGTAAATGAGGGGCAATTATATTAACCATGCTGCAAATATGCACTTACTGGAAAATCTCGTAGGCATTAGAAACAGGTTTCTAAGGTTGTTAATGGCATAGGGGACTCTTTTGTGATATAATGTTAATTGTAAGAAAACACAGAAAAAGCTTAGCAGAAATGTTACAAAATATGACCAGTGACTCACTAAGAGTGGTAAGTATACACTAGATATTTTTATTTTAATATGTTCTGTATTTGCCAAAGAATAAATATTGTGTTTATTATTAACAAAAGAATATTACATAGAAAGCTGAGTAACTCTACATTCAGTGGATTTGGAAGAAAAAAGGTTCATTTCCTAAGACACAGCATTTTATGTGTATAAAGATATGTTTAGATTGTAGCTACTCTTACAGTCCAAAGCAGAGTGTTGCCAGTATTCTTTATATCATCTTAATTATGACTATGATGCAAATCATATTACTTTCAGCAATTGGTTATATCCCATGAAAGTTGATGTTTCACCTCATATCAACTGACTGATCCAAGTTTAGTTTCTCAACATCTAGTGTTTGCCAAACAATTGTCAAAGGTAAGCAAAGGCAGACACTAGCTAAAGTGGTAAGGACAGATTTTAATCAGTAATAACTATTGCAATAGGGAAAAAGAGTCCAGCATGAACTGGACTCAAATTCAATTTGTGCAGAGGTGACTGAATATTTTAAAGAAGAATGAGGATATAGGGAGGAGGCCAGGCAGGGTGGGGGTGGGTGAGTCAGTAGAAGCAGGGAAGTAGAAATGATAGTCCCTTAGATAGTGTAAATGCGATTAGGCTCCTTATATCTGCTGGCTGGCAGTTATCAAGGTTAGGATTCTACCCTTTCACCAAAGGTAGGATTCTACCCTTGTGCCAAAGTTAGGATTCTACCCTTGTGCTGAGACTGAAGACAAAGGCTTTGTTCTTCCTGATGATTGCGTCCAAAGGGGTGGCTTTCAGGTCCCTGAAAAAGACATTCCTGAGTTTGAAGAGATACATATACATCTCAAAGGGTTGAAGGAAGGATTCACAATTTTGAGCCCTTTTTAGTAAATACTCTAAGAAAGGGTGGTTAGGGGCCTATGGACATGGGTTGATTACAACCAACAGTAAATTCATCAGCTTTGAGCTTTCTTGGGCCAGTGCTTTAAGGAGGACGAGAGCCATTCTAGGAATAAGGCCTTGAGCTATTAGAAACTATATTAACGTTTGTTCAAGTTTATAATGCAAAATTGAGACCTAATAAAGACTTGGGCTCAGAGGAACCCGGCTAGAGTTTGGTCGAGAAGAGAATTTTTTTCAGTGTCGACATCTTCAAAGTGGAATCCAGTAGCTTCAAGTACAACCACACGAGAAAGTACTTGCAATGTAGAAAATCCATCTATATATGTGGCCCTTAAATCTAGCAGCACCTTTCTTTTTTAGCGTGTGGTGAATTTAAACATATGGTAATTGATTAATCTTTAGAGCTTGAATATGATCCATTTAAGTAATTATTACTCTATTTTTACTAGAGAAGCTCAGATGAAGTACTTAAAGCAATCGATAATACACATTAATTAAGTACATACTCTAAGTACAGCAATGCGAAGGCAATAGTATAAGTCAAAAGCAGTTTTAGGAAAATGTCAAAACTTTAGCTCACATTCTCATGCATAATTAATCTATTATATTCAATTCAACACTCATATTATTGAGAGTCTGCTTATAACAGGCAAGGTACTTCATAACTCATCCACTGTTCGTCTAGACAAGCTCTTCTCTGTGACTAAGATAGTTGATTGAACATTAATGTTTCAGAGTACAATTTTTCAGGAGTCCCTCAGAAATAAAATTAGTATCGGGAATGGGCTCTATCTTAATCTTTTGTGCGGATATTCAGATACTAAGCTTGGGTACCAGAGTTGTCTTTTCAAAAAAAATCGGACATTGACCAAGATTTTACAAAGGCATGTATAATTTAATAACTCTCTGGAAGTAGGACTATCTTAAAGGAAATGTATATTATTATGTTTAAGAGGAAGGTTTGGGGATCAGGTAAACCAGGGCTTCATTCTTCAACTGTGCTCTAGGTATGCAACCTTAATAGGACAACTCACTAGGTTTCTATGTAACTCCATTTGATCTGTAAATTAAGGATAATATTTCCTGCCACAAAGGATGTTGCTCTGAGGTTAGATGAGCTAATGTAGGTTCAATTCCTGATACATAATAACCTGTCAATAATAATCATAATGAAGGCTCTTTTTTTTACCTCAGTAATTAGGTTCAGAGGGAGCCCTGACTTAAAAGCACATCGTGAGACAGAACAGACAGACTGAATGAACAATTCATATAAATATATGAAAATGCACTAGTGTTAAAATGGAAAGCAAAACATGACAGAATCACACGTTAATTTAAATCTTCCTCCGCCTGAAGAAATCCCAGAAAGATCACAGATTTGGTGACCTAATCAGCCTCTGCACCAGTAGGTTCCACACTCGCAGGTTCAACCAATGGTGAATTGAAAATATTCAGAGAAAGACAAGCAATTAAAAACAATAATACAACAATAAAAATGGCACAAATACACTGCTGTAGAGTATAATAACTATTTACAGAGAATTTACATTATATTAGGTATTGCAAGTAATCTAGAGATGATTTAAAGTTTCCGGGAAGATATGTGTAGGTTATATGTGAATACCATGCGAATTTATATAAGGGACTCAAGCATCCACGAATTTTGGTATCCGTGGGGGTCGTGGAACCAATCCCCCATGGATACCAAGGCATGGCTACACATGAGTTCAGTCTCAAACAGCAGATACACATTTCCTAGGTAAATTAGAAGAGAATATTCAATGTGAGAAGCATCACATCCCAAGGCAGGAGGCTGAAAAAGGCATTGCGGGGAAGGATGAAATCAGCGTGGTGCAGGCAGAGGATTGGTTGGGGGTAGAGGGAGTTGGGACACATTTTATGGATATTAAAATGGAGTTGTGAATGTATCCTTTGGATAGCACGTGACCAAATGAAGGATTACTAAATGTACATCTGGATTTTAGGACCGTAGCTCTGGCTTTTCTCCAAAAGGTACACAAATCCTACTTTTTCTTTCAATAGTTATGTATGTTAAATAAGTTTAGGAGTTGAATAAATCCAGGGAGGTTTTTTGTTTTTGTTTTTGTTTTTTTTCTGTAAATTTTGCAAATTAACAATGCCAAGGGAGGGTCTTTTAAATTGTTGTTGAGGTTTAAAAAACCCAGCCTTATTTTGGGGCCTACGGAAAGTGCCAGTCCTCTGTGTCACATGCTCCATCATGTGATGTGCAACAATTCTGCAGCTGAGGGTCTCTGCCACATATAGGATTGTGTCTGCAGAGAAAGAATCAACATACATGAAAGGTGTGCTTAGCGCTCAGGGAACCTATCCCACGGTAGGAAGGCAGGAAACCGTGCCACTGATGCATGAGTTGGTTCGAAGTAGAGAAGAGCCTTCCAAGCTGAGCCGAGCTGGAGGTCTGATGCTGCTGTGTTGGACGCCTGTGATAATATCTGAGGAGGACGCCTCTATTTCAGTTGTCCTTTTATCATTGTGCCAAAATAAGCCATTAAGTATATGTCGGTGCCACCCTGTGTTTCTATGTTATCAAGTTTATTTCTCACATAAAGATTTCTCACAGAAATCTTTTCTACCTTCCAGAGATTTTAAATCCAAATAGGATAAATGGCTTCGTAAACATACCATATAGGGGAAATTGTCTTGGTGATTCTCATGAAAGCTATTTGAAATTTTACCTTAAAAATATAATTTGTCACAAGGTAACACTCCACACACCTCAGGTCTAATAGTCACTTTACAATCAAAAGGATTGATTTGATGCATTCTGTTTAACAGTATAAGTTACCAGTAAGAACTAGGGACAAGACGACAACCTCACAATGTCCAAAATCAAACTCTTGGTACATCTGCCGCCCATAGCAAACCTGACTTTACTCCTGTTGCCTTTATTTGTGTTAATGAGACCATTATCCTCCTAGATATCTAAGCTTTCAACCCCAAAAGTGTGTTTAAACTCCTCTCTCCTTTATCCCTTCCAAGTCTCGTCAGTCATGTTGCCCTGTAGACTACTACTTCTGAAATATCTCTGATATTTCAGCTGGCTCTGATGTCCCTTCTGTTTTATGGCCACTGTCACCTCTCTAGTTTAAGCCCTTATTACCTTATCTGAACTGTTCCAATAACTTCTAAATTAGCCCATTGCTTTCAGGATTTCTCTGCCCAAGCCAAACTGCACACCGTTGCCATAGGAACCTTCCTAAAGAGCAGTTCTAATCATTTCATTCCCTGATCAAACACTTTCAATGGATTCCCCTTTGCCCACAAGATAGCTCATTGGCATAACAACCAGACTGCCCAAGAACTGTTTTCAGTCTTTCACCAAACCTTTCCACTCACCCTCTTCTTGCCAGACCGGACCTTGCCATTGGTCTGACAACCATAAACAGCATATCGAGGTATTTTTTGTTTACATGATGCACACATAGGCAGTGATAACATTTCCCTTTTGAATTTCTCATAAGATCTGCTTCTAAGTATTGCTGCTAAGTATTTTATGTGTTCTAGCTTGCATCTCACGCACACACACACACACAATACAACACACCTATGCATATATATGTATAATAAATTTATGTTCTGTTCTCCATCATAGAGTTCTAAAGTTTTGTTCAAAGAAACCCTGGGATCTCGTCAGAGGTCACGAGGATTATTGTAAGAGCAGGTAATGGCCTGGAGGGGACTGACGATAGCATGGCTCTTAGCCTCCCATCCTCTAACCAACCAGAATAGCCCCTATTTTACTTGTTTTGTTTAATAAAGTATTATCTGGTATTCAATTTTATTTTTAAAAGGAGTTTCCACTGCTTTTTTTTTTTAATGTTTGGACTCTTGTTTCCAAGTTTAAGGGATTTCTTAGACTCCCCTGCGAGATAGCCACACTGACAGATATGAAACAGAATCTCTCAGGTATTTCCTGAATGGAATTTCATCACAAGGGAGCTCGCCTCATGATCTTTGGGTCAAACATTCAAATAGACATGATGGCTTCTGCCCAAGATCAGGAAGGACACCCATACTCCGAGCTTCTGACTAGCACAAATGTTTTAGTTTTTCTCTCTTCTTGCCATTGTCATTCCCGCCCCCACCTTCTGAAATTTTTGATCGCTAAAATAAGGTTCTTAAAGTTTCTTCTCCTAGGCAAATCAAGAGAATGAACACAAATCTGTGGATATCAAACCAGCCTTATCTATGAACTCCAGAAGGGACGAGATCTATTCTCCTGGGTAATACCAAGTGGGACAGGATTTTGTTCCCTAAGAGCCACTGTCTCAAGTCTTCTGATAATTCTCATGTTGAGAATGCTTGTTTTTTTCTTCTTTTGTTCCCACAGTTACCTGTGTTTTCTCCAGATTCTTAAAAGCTTCAGCATAACTACTCATTCAACAAATGGTTGCCATTCAGCTACAAAGGCAAAAGGCACAAGAAGTCCTGATGGTAGTGTTGGAGCTCAGAAAATAACACTCTTGGCTTGGCACAGTGGCTCATGCCTGTAATTGTTGCACTCTGGGAGGCTGAGGCAGGAAGATAGCTTGAGGTCAGGAGTTCGAGACCAGACCGAGCAAGAACAAGACCCCATCTCTACCAAAATAGAAAAAAATTAGCCAGGCATGGTGGCACATGACTGTGGTCCCAGCTACTCAGGAGGCTGAGGCAGGAGAATTGCTTGAGCCCAGGACTTTCAGGTTGCAGCGAGCTATGATGATATCACTGCACTCTAGCCAGAGCAACAGAGTGAGACCCTGTCTCAAAAAAAAAAAAAAAAGAAAAGAAAAGAAAACGATACCCTAAAGTGTGGCACTTTGGCATACTGGGTACTTTCAGCTAAAGAAAATTAAAAGACCTTATAAGCAGCCTCAGAGCCAAGGACCTTCTGAGCTCCATCCATTTCTCCCCTTGAGCGAGGGGTGGAACTCTGTCTCTGAAGTTCCCTTATCTGAAGCTCCTCCAGAAGGAACACAATTGCCTTCAACCCCCTTCCCAAAATTTCATTAGCCAGGGAAGCTAAACTCTCATCCCAAGAAGGAAGACTGAGGAATGTCGCAGTCTTTGCCACAAGCTAAGTGTCCAAAGAACAATTTACAAGTTCTTATTTATTCTTTGGCCCATTCAACTCTCCTAAAAATCATTTACTACCCTCCAAAACTGCCTACATTTTCCCATCTCCTCCTTCCCTATGAAGAAGCATATATAATATTCTGAACTTCGCTGAGTTCACTGGGTAATCACTCTCCCGTACTTCCCCTATGCACTTGCCTTTTCCTCCTGTTATTCTATTGTCAATTTATTTCAGCAGACCAGAACATCCAAGGGGGTGGGAGGGGACCCCTTCACTCCTACAGTCGTTAGGCTCAGCGAGTCTGAGCCACAGTGGATGTGAAGGATGTAGCGATTTTAGAGGATAGCACAAAGCAACAGTTTCTCTGTTGGCTGTAAGGAGGGTCCAAAAGAGACACTAAAAGACTACGAATTTCCCCTGTAGTCCTACCACAACTTTGGGCCCCTGCAAATTTTCCTTCCCACCCTTTTTGTAAATGACCTGAGTCCTCACAACAGTTCCTCCGTATCCTTCTTGCTAAACCCAACTGTCCAGACAACAGTTCGTAAACTACAAAAGCCATTCCTCTAGTTTCCAAGAGCCATTTTGACCTACTATTCCTGAATTTCAGCTTATTCTTCTGGCTAAAGCTCTGCAGAAGCTTCCTCTTTCCTTCCCAAGGTAGAACATGGCTTTGGAGCTCTTCTCATACTGCAGCATTCCAAATGAAACCTTAGGTTTAATGTGCCTGGTTGACCTGCTTCCGAATTCTCTTTCTCAAATTATATGAGAAGGAACCGGCAGAGTCCCAGCTGACACCCAGGCTTTCTGTTAACCAACATACTGCTCTTGCTGATTTTGACACTGACTCATAATCACAGCTGCCGTATAAATTCAAAGAAGACAGAGATCATTTTTTTTTCCTGGTGATCTGTGATGGAGGATACTTAGGAAAATCAAAAAATCAGGCATGACACACTACACCCCAGTAGTATTGATGTGTTCTTCTTAAAAGAGCTTATAAAATACACAGAAAAATAATGACAACTTTTACCGAGCAAGATATGAAAACTTCACTGCAGTCCTATTGTCACTCATGGAAGATAAATATCACGTCTCACTTAAAAGCCATTTGTATAGGAATTCGGCTTCCTTATTTTTATATGTGTAGACACAAGGAAGGAGTTTGTCCTTAGCATCCAAAATAAGGCAAAAAGAACATTGACATTTCATGTCCTTGGGGATCAACAATTTATGCCCAAGGCAAACAAAGGTTAGAACACTCTTGCAGCTCGCTAGAATGCTCACTTGCTATTCCAGACAGAAGCTCAAGTCCAGATCCCTTTGTTATCTGCTTCCATCCCTGCTACCTTCATCACCAGTGCATAACAAGAAATATTGGCTGTAGACCTCAGGACTGATGAGACAATTAAAGCTTCCTTCCTTCATCAAATTGTTGAAAATGGGGCACAGAAAAAAGAAATGAGCAAGATGGAATTTCTCTATATTGTTTGATGCATTGCTTTCAGTGTAGAAATATCTTTGGTTCTCTAACTTTTGGTTCCATCTTATATACAATTAAAGAATCAAAGTACAGCACAGTTCAAAGAAGTAGGAAATGCTAAATGTGGTGGACCATGCAAGATGTGGTCAGAAAGACAGCATCTACAGAAGAGATGACAACAATGCCGGGCCTGGGCAAATCGTAAGCGATGAGTAGTCAAGCAGTGCAAATTTTCACAGTCAGATTTAGAGTAACAACTGCAGAATGATGAGACTCACAAAAAAATAAATGCTATTTATCACCACTGCTTGAAAGGGGAATCAGTAAGTAGTCACAATAGATGCTGTGCTGCTCGGATCCCCTCCCAGGACCAAGGCACTCACCCCACTGCAAAGGCTTGCTCTAAGGTCAAAGGCAGCGGCTTCACTGGAGGTTGTCAACTCCATCCAAGGAGAGCCAGCATCCATTGATTGGCAGATAAGGGAGGATGAAGACCATGTCTTGTCTCAAATTAGAACATCTCTAAAACTGATGAGATCTTTACTAGATTTATTAATACATGGCAGGCCAGCTTTTCCCGCCTTCTGGTCCTATGTCTGGCACTGCCTCACAGGTGAGATTCCCAAGAGCCCTCCACAATAGACCTCCTGCAGCCACTGTCCCTCTCTGAGTCTGTCTCTAGGGAAGCCTGACATAAGACAACACCCTTCCAGTAGGCAAAATTTTCAAATTAATAATTCCTTCATATAGGTGGCAAAACCACCAGCAACTGAGTATTTACTTAAAAAAAAAAGACAGCTGTATGAATAATCAGAGTACATTTAACTTCAAGATAAAAAAATTTGCATCCTGGGTTTAATTTTCTTGATGTTACTTTGGACACTCTTTGAGTTGTGGTTCTATTTTTAGAGCACAGAATTTTAGATAAATGTGCATAATTTGGAGAAGTTTCAAAGAAAGGCAAGTTAAATGATTAAATAATGGGAATAAAATTAGTATAAAAAGTGCCGGGGACATTTTGTCTAACAATACCCTGCAAATATCTGCCTGTTTATTCACGTGAGTGAAGGCTCGATGGCTGTGGGGTCAAGCTGGAGGGACAGGCAAGGATCGGATGGATGACCGTGGACACAGACTCCTGCACTAGCCGCCGACCTTATCTCCCAGCTTCCTCTCTCCCGGCAGCATCCAGAGTGATCCTTGAGAAAGCATGACAAGTCCTGTCACTCTTCACCCCGACTCTATCTCTTCACTGTTCATCAGTCCTTCTCTTGCCCTACAGATGCTCTGGGATCAAGTCCCAGCTGCCGCGGGGGGTTGGTTTCCCCCTATTCACCACCACACTGCCTCCTCCTCCAGGCCCCCAACAGGCCAAGCCACGCTGGGCTCAGGGGTGTCCCCCTGGCTGTGCTGGCTGAGGGGATGTCTTCCCATAGCTGCTGCCGCAAACCCACAGCCCCATCCGCTTCTCTGCTCAATGGCGCCTCCTCGGAAAACACTTACAGTAGCACTCCTAGTTGTGCTTTTTTCTCTTTCTCTGATTTATAATTCTTCAGAGCATTTATTACTTCTTGATATTTTAATATTCTAATTTATACATATCAGCATATATATAGGAACTATATATATAACCTCTCCTTTGTTTATTCCCTAGTACCCACCAAAACGTGAGCTCTGTAAGGGTAGAGCCTCTGACTCTTAGTTAACTTTCATATTCTTGATATCTAGGAACTTCTGTGCTCCCAATGTCTAGAGAAATCTCACACACCCAATAGGTGCCCAGTCAATATTTGTTGACTGGATGAACAGACAGATGTGATCTGTTTATTCTGTATCCTCATTGCACCATGCACTTCCTTAAGTATCCATTAGATAATGAAGCTAGACTTTTCAAATTTACTCTAGTGGGCTATGTGCTTTGTCTTTTATATTTCCTGACCCATGACTGTTGATAGTTACACGGTATACTGGGCCTACAGCCGCCAGCTTCCTTTTTCTGTTTTCTGGAAGAGAAAGAGGACTATGTATAAAATTCACCTAGCCGTAGTAGCTTTTTGAGGGGTAGAGTATTGAAGGTAAATTCTTTTAAATGTTAAAGCTATCTCCAATCTGTAGTTAGGAACACTGTATCATCGACTTTAACTTTTTGACTTGTCCCATCTGGTTTTCCCTTTTGTGAATTTGATGTCATTTATTAGAGCTTTCAGGGTCAGCTTTTGCTTTTACTGACCTTCTGTAGTTGTTTGGTTTTCCATTTATGTTCTTGTCTCTCTTATTTTCATTCTTGTGTTTATTCTATTCTTTGTATTCTTTGTCTTTAACTTCTTGAATGGAACACCTACTTGTGTGTGTGTGTGTGTGTGTGTGTGTGTGTATGTGTGTGTGTGTGATAAAAACTCTCTTGTTTTTTTTTCTGTTTTGTTTTGTTGGTTTGCTTGTTTGTTTGTTTGTTTGAAACAGAGTGTCACTTTGTCACACAGCTGGAGTGTAGTGGTGCAATGATAGCTCACTAGCTCACAGCAACCTTAAACTTCTGGGCTCAAGTGATCCTCCTGGTTCAGCCTCCCAAGTAGCTGAGACCACAGGTGCATGCCACCACACCCAGCTGATTTTTTTTAAATTATTATTTTGTAAAAATAGGGTCTCCTTACATTGCCCAGGCTGGTCTCAAACTCTTGGCCTCAAGCAATCCTCCCGCCTCAGCCTCCCAAAATGCTAGGACTCCAGGTGTGAGCCACTACACCCAGCTCTTGAAAAATGTAGTCAATGATAACTAATCTCTATTTCCTAGCTCTTCCCTGATACACTCTAGCTAAGACCTCACCTTCAATAAAGTGCACTTGCTGATAAAGCCAAGTGCAGCTAACTTCCTCGGTACGGGGCTGTGGTTAGAGTGTTATTTAACATTGGTGCCCTTGTCAGCCACTTTGCTCACCAGCCAGTTCTTCCTGAACCAGCACTGCGGTCAGCAAGTTCAAAAGCTTCCAGGCCACAAATTGTGGGGGTCAGTGGGAAATGTAGGGAGTTATAGTTTAGACAGTGGTGAAATACATGGGAAAGAGAGACTGAGACATACTGCCATAGAATTCTAAAAACAATCTGAATGTTCCTGCTCACAGTACTTTTAGTGTTTATCATACGGTGTACATCTACAACTATTTATTTCACGCATCCTATTGTCTGCTATTTTGCAGTAACCCTTTTCAGGAGAAATGACTCAAAGTCAAAAGTCACATATAAGCTGAGAGTAATATAAACAAAAAATTAAGTCCGGAATTCCCATTTTTTAGCTGAAATAGACAAATATTTCACAAAATGTTTATGAACATTTGTAATATTCCTATGTGCTATGGTGACCTTGCTGCACACATCTTTTTCAAAAAAAGATATAATCCTGTCAAAGGAAAATCAACATCCCTTTACAGTTAGTAAATTTGACAAGACTACCCCCAAAATGGTGAATTAACGCATGAAAATGAAAAAGATGCATTTACATGTGAAGCATGTAAGTCTGTGAAACGTGACTTTTCATTTAGACCAAATGACTAAATACATTTATTTAGGACAATTATTTATCTTAAATAAATTTTGCTCATGTCCGTGTTCTGTTGTGAATAATCGAAAGGTGAAGTGATAACTGTTAAGGTGTTGACTTCATTGGCAGAAAACATTTACAGTTAAAAGATGCCCAGTTTTATCAGTTTCATCAAGTGAAACAAATCAATTATGTTTATTCCAATAACATTTTTATTGCATTCATAGAGTAGAAGGAAAAAGAAAGTATATAGAAATTCATTCTGACAAAGGTAAAACATCCAACATTACAATAAATGAAGTTTGTTTAAAAGTTTAACGCTGAGGATAAAATTGTTCATTTTCTGGTAATTATAAAAATACAAATTTTGATGGAATTCAGAATCATGTTTAACACAATGTTCTTGCTAAATGAACAAACCTGAGGGCAGAAGTATACTTAGATTTGTGAAGCATAAAAAATTCATAATTGCATCCAGACAAGCTGTAATATCCCAATTGCCCAAATAGAAGATCTAGTTGTCCAGTTTTATAATATATACAATTTTAGTAACTAAACTACAAAGTTTTCATAATAAAGTTGATGTTGAAAACAAACAAATATCCTTCAGCATGGCAATAGGTACCACTCATTGGGTTTTAGAAACATCTAAGCCTTTGAAGAATTATTTTGTAAATTAACCTAAATATATTACAGTTGTATTGAACTTTTTTTTTCCTTTGGAAAATGGGTATTCTAATGGGTATTCTAAAGATGGGTATCCTTTAATTTTTGCAAAACAAGTAAAAATATTTAATAAAATTACTCAATAAATATAGTACCAAAATGTTTAGAGCTTTTACTGAATCAGTTGGTGAAAACAACATAGGCAAGCAAAAATACATTACAGGCCAAGGGGGAAGCTGAAAAAATTAATCAAAGAACATACGACCTGTTTATAAAATTTAATTTTAAAATTATATGATCCCTTCTGTAATATCTTGGCTTGCAGGACAAAATTTCTCATGGAGTTTCTATTTTTACTAGGATAACTGGATATTTTTTACTAGAGTGGAATAAAATTAAGAAAGCCTATGATTTTGCAGCATAAGCCAAACGATTTATTTCAAGAGTTTTTTCCTAATGAAAAAACTTTCTTGAGGAAGAAAGGTGTTCTAAAAGACACCCAAAGACAATATCTGTAAAAGTATTTTGGCTATGTTATTGAAGTTTTTCAATATAAAATATTCTCCAATGAGAAAAATTTGCTCTGAATGTAGGATTTATGTCAATACCTGTAGAGAGAATATTTTTGTCAGTTACAGATGAGTCAAAAATGTTGAAATTTATTGGTGTCTTTGAAGAACAGAAATTTATTTCTCACAGTTTTGGAAGCTGAAATTTCAAGACCAGGCTGTCCGCATGGTTGGGTTCTGGTGAGAGACCTCTTCCGGTCAGAAGATTACTGTTTTCATGTTGTATCCTCATATGGCAGAAAGACTTCAAGAGAGCACTCTGGGTTATTATTTATAAGGACATCAATCCCATTTTCCTCCCAAATGCCTCACTTTCTAATACAACTCCCTTGGTGGTTAGGATTTCTACCTATGAATTTTGAGGGACATAAACATCCAGTCCATACCAGTCAATAAACACTAACTTAAAATTACATAATGTCAAGTGTTTGATAACGCCCTCTAGCCCTGTGTATACAATGACTTGCATGGTAACTTTACCTATGACTGAGTAATTACATTCTTAGTTATTTACCCAGAGAAATGCATGTGTAGCAACCCCAAAAGTCAGGTTCACGAATGTTCACAGCTATGTTATAACAGCTGAAAATTAGAAGCAATCCAAATGTCCTAAACCAGCAGATTAGATAAATAAATATAGTTTAGTCATAGCATAGATTACTATGGAAATAAACATGAAATAACATGGATGAATCACACAAACGTAAAACTAAGGAAAAGGAAACATGTAAAAACATATGAATCCACTCACAGAATGTCAAAGAGAGACTAAACTATTATTGTGATTCAGATATCTGTATACAATAACACTGTAAAAAAAAAAAAAAAAAGGAAAGAAAATACTGACCATAAATGTCAAGATTGTTCTTACTTGTGAGGAGAGGAAAGAGTCAACATTTCTGGGGCGCTGGCAGTATTCTATTTCTTGACTTTGATAGGGTATAGACACATGTTGGCCTCATAATAAAGCCTGAATTTGGGTTTCATTTGTTTTTCTGTATGTGTGTCAAGTTTTAATTAAAAAATATGCAGATGAACAATCTGAAATCAGATTTTTTTTTCTAAAGCCCCTTTTTGTGATTTACTAGAGTAGTTGATACTTTTGAAATATAAAGCTGTTAAACAATTAGCAATTATGTTTATATCAAGATGATTCCCCAATCTAGTGAGCATGTGTATGTATGTGTATGTGTGTGGGGTTTGGTATGTGTGTGCACGTGTGATTTCCTGTTATGTGTGTGTAGGTGCATTCACGTTTGCAGATATTTATATGTATGCCTTTGTGTGCCTGTGTGTGTGTCCACATGCGTATGCATGGGAGAGTGTGTGTATGTTTGGGCTAAGATGGGAATCCACTTTTTGGTGTAGAAGAACATGATCATCACAGGAAGAATTAAAGTGAACTGGGAATTTGAAAACAGAAAACCCCAAGACAGAAAGAAAGCATCAAGTAAATGAAACAAAATGAATAAATATATTGTTTTCATCAAGTTAGATGTTTTAAGACACATCCTTTGCTATCAATTTCCAGCTTTTTGTTTTCTCAGTATGTGGTTCATGAAACTGTAATGCTTTTGTGAAAACAGAGCCCTTAGTTATGAGAGAAAAAGTTCCATTTGCTATTCCCAGATTATTCTAATTTCATAATTCTTTTCACTAGCTCTTTATGAGTATTATCTCAGAGCAAAAATAAGAAACACCTGCTGTATTATACACAATTTTCAATCAGTTCATCAGCAGCTTCAGAGTAAAAGAAAGAAATCAAGTAAATTATTAGTCCACTTGGGAAGTATGAGAGCAGATTTAAAGGATGTGAATATTTTCATTTCAAAGTCATTTGGTTTCTTTGCCTTTTGCAATTATGGAACACGAAATTCTTCTTGGTTTGCCACTTACGCTTTTCATCATTGACTTTTCAATATTTATTGAAAAAAAAAGCTCTGAATATTGGGAACTGCAAAGTGCAAAGACACACACACACACACACACACACACACACACATACACAGATATAATGGTCATTATAATATAAATCATTTTACTATTCTCTCAAATTCTGAATTTGCTTCTCTAATCCTTTCAGTTTATAATTTGGTATTTTGATCCTCAGGTAGAAAATTTACTTAAATAAAAACAAGGATTTATTGACTACTTGTCACAAAATATATTGGATAAGTGCTCTAGACTTGGCTTTGAATTTTAGCTCTAAAAATAATTATTTATGTAAATTTTGGGTACGTTAATTTCCACGTGAGCTTATAAAATGGGTATAATGTTTGAAGATAAAACATTAGTAACATAAGAAGCCATGAAAATCAAGAAAAATGAAGTTATTTTTAGAAAGTTAGTCATTCAACATTATTGAGCAATTGTCACATTCTCTGTTTTATCTGGTAATGCAAATATGCAGTGAAAACCTTTTTTGTCTGGTTTCAATTTAAATAAATGGAATGCAAACCAGAATATTTCTAGGATCATGTCAAAATTAAAATATATATTGCGATAGACTTAAAAAATAACTCAACTTTATCACCAAAACAAGTTGCTTGCATTGCATTTTTGTATTGTTTAATGTATACATAAATACAAGTCTTCACCAATTATTAGCAAACATAGCAGAACAAACAACTTCAAAGCTCCTCATCTCTCTCCAGGTTTGACAGGCTAGAGAAACTCCTTTTTTATTTTATAATATTGGCTGAGCAAAAAAAAAATGATGATGATGAATGTAGTGAAATGATATTAATAGAGCTAAATGTTTTACTATGACATCAGTAATGAGTCCTTTTAAAATTTTGAAAACGCATGGGAGTGCACTTCATAAATACACATTACTATCTTTCTATAGCATAGTAAGGTTAAAATAAAACAATTATTTATTTTGTGAATTTGTCATATTCAAGGTCCACATTGAATTTGAACATTTTGGGCCAGATCTTTCTGGCCAAGAGGATCAGTAGAATATCAGATTACTGACTGCAATAGTCTACATGATCATTTCTGTATTCTTTTTCAGCAGAACAGACCCATCGGATGTCACAAATTTAGGAAACAGGTAAAAGATCTCACTGGATGAGTGAAATCACAACCAAACAAATAAACAAAAACTGTGATGAACCAACACTAGGGACAGAGACAGAGCTTTTCACTTTCACATTTAGTGAAAGTCCAGACTCATTCCCTGAAGCCTGGCATTTTTCTTAGTATAATAAAGTAAATAAAGGAACTATAGTGGCGATTGTGTGGTCGGCATTTTTATTTTTAATTTCAATTCACTACTTTTAGGGAAATTATGGGCTTTCTCTTCAGAACTGTGGATACTGAGGCCCCAGTACAGAAACAAATTAATATCTTGTCACAGCCATGGCTAACAGACAGACTTGGCCTGAGGGTGCAGGCAAATAAGAGTACATATGTATTAACGGAAAAAGACAGCAAGTGTGAGGCACAATGGAATCCAATATCCTGACCCTATACTTGAAAACAGAAGAAGGCATAAGACTGTTGGCAATCGTGGTGAAGTCACAGCAAAGGAATACTGTGAGTGACCCTACTGTTCCAGTAGGATCCCATAGAACACGGCATTAAGCTCAGCCCCCAAGGGGCTACAGTATCCAAGGAAGCAATCAAATGTGGCTGGTGTCTAATCCCTTGAGATTTATGGGTACTGGACCATCATCCATCATACAAAGGCACACAGACTGCACTAAGAAAAGCTCCAGGCTCCTGGACTTAGTCCAGACTCTGCTCTCACTAACGTGTGAAAGTGAATAGTTAGTTCTTTGATCCCAGTGTGCGTTGGTTTATCATGATCTTCATTCGTTTATTCAAAAAATATTTATTCAGAAATTGCTATACATAGATTTTGATTTAGGTATTCAACTACAAATGAAACAGACATCTTCTTTGTTAGATACAGGGAAATCAAACAAAAATATGAAATAACTTGAGAATGATGCTATGGTACAATCAAAGTAGAAGCTAAGCAAATAATTAGAAGGAAGGGACACATTTAGACATCTTACACAGGTCAGGCCTCTCAGAAGAGTTGGAACACCAAGGAAGAGTAGCCACAGTTACATTTCACGGCAGCTACAGGTGCAGATGATCTCATGATGTCTTATCAACTTTATGGTGATGTTTGTTAAATCTACATAATTTTCTTGACGTCTCCAAAAACTTAAGATCAATGATATGAACTGTGCTATCCAATTAATTATTCTACCACTGGCACACAAAAACAAATCATTACGTTTTCATCCTATACTCAAAAGAGTGCTCCACCTCAAAATTCAAATTTTCTATGACCATTGGTGTTTCATTATTTAAAATATATAATATTTTTAATAAATAAACATTAAGATTCACTATTGAACTTAAGAAACAGAACATTTGCAATATCGTTGATGCCTTTTGGGTACTTCCCTCAGTTTTATCTTCCCCTCTAGCCACCAAAGATAACCATTATTTTGTACTCTATACTTGTCATTCTCTTGTTCTTCTACATTGTTTTTCTCCCTAGGTTTGTGTCCCTATGTAAGATATTATTATTATTTTTTTTAATGGAATACTCTTTTTTTTCAGATTTTTTTTATTTCAGCATATTTTGGGGGTACAGATATTTAGGTTACGTATGTTGCCCTTGCCCCCTCTCCTCCTCCAAGTCCGAGTTTCAAGCACGTCCTTCTCTCGGATGGTGTGCATCGCACTCTTTGTGTATGCATATACCTGTCCCCTCCTCCCCCCTACCCCCTGCCTGACATCCAATAGATGTTATTCTTATATGTGCACTTATGTGTCGATCAGTTAATACCAATTTGATGGTGAGTACATGTGGTGCTTGTTTTTCCATTCTTGGGATACTTCGCTTAGTAGAATGTGTTCCAGCTCTTTCCAGGAGAATACAAGAGGTGCTATATCACCATTGTTTCTTAAAGCTGAATAGTACTCCATGGTATACATATACCACATTTTATTAATTCATTCATGTATTGATGGACACTTGGGTTGTTTCCATATCTTTGCAATTGTGAATTGTGCTGCTATAAACATTCGGGTGCAGGTGTCTTTTTCGTAGAGTGTCTTTTGTTCTTTTGGGTAGATTATGTAAGGTATTATTTAGTTTTGCTTGTTTTCATACCTTGATAAATGTAAGTGTAAAATTCTGCACTGAATTGCTTTTTTTCATTGAATTTCATTCAATATTATGCTTTTGAACCTCTGTTAATTCATGTAGCTATAGTTTATTCAACTTCACCGCTGTGTACTAGTCCATCATATGAATTTGCCAGAATGGGTGTATCTGTTTTCCCATGAATAGATAATGGGTGGTTTCCAATTTTTTGTTACTATCAACAACGTTACTGTGAAGAGTCTCTTTGTGAATATGAAAATAACTTCCTTATGGCATATACCTAACAGCAAAATTTCTAAGTCAGTGGTAGTTCATGTGCAACTTACTAGGTAATACCATTATGTTTTTTAAAGACTCTACCAATTTATGTTCCCACAAGTAGGTTCCAAATGATCCCTTGTTCTATATTCCTACCATTTTCAGATTTTTTAGTTTCTTCCAATATGTTAGATATAAGCTGATATCTCATTTCAGTATAAGTTTGCACTTCTCTGATGACTTTGAATACTGAGAATATTTTCACTTGTTTACGAGTCATTCATGTGTCTTCTATGAAATGTGTGATCATGTCTTTGGCTTTTTCATGTATTAGACTTATTATCACATCCTTATAGAGTTTTTATAAATTTTTATATATTCTTCATATTATTTCGTTATTGAGCAGAAATTTTAATTTGAATGTAACTAAATTTATCAAAGCTTCTTTTAAAGGTTTTGGCTTTATTGTTTGATTTAGGAAATTTCTCCCTAATCCAAAGTTAATTTCCTGCTAAAACTGTAATATTTTGCCCTTGCACTTGTCATTGACTTAGATGAATTGTTTGTGTTTGTGTGAAAAAAGGAACCTATTAAATATATTCTATGAAATGGATAATTATTATTGACCAATCTCCCCTTCACACTGGTCTGCGATTCCGTGTCATTCACATGTCACATTCCTGTGTTTGCCTGGGGCTGACCTTAGGTTCATATTTTTCTTGTCCCTTTGTTCACTTTTCCTACAATTTAACCCAAAGTACACTGCCTTAGTTGCTACATTTTTTTTTTAGTTGCTACATTTTATATTAGTTTTTATACCAAATGCAGAAAGTTCCTTCTCTTTAAACTTACATATAAATTTTAGAATGAGCTTTTCAAGTTAAAACAAAAATTGTTAGCATTCTGGTTTGGATTGCACAGATTCAAAGGTTTTTCAGAAAAATTGACATTATGACACATTATGAGTATATCTCTCTCCAGTCAATTTAGGCCATGTTTAATATCTTTCAATAAAGTTTTATATTTTTTCCATAAGAGTTTTGCATGTCTTTGTTACACATATTCAGAGGTATTTACTGTTGTCATGAAGAGTAGATGTTTTCTGTTCAATGACATTTCCATGCTTTTAATAGCATTCAGATATATTTTTGGTACTTTAGCATTTTATTGTTATTGCTATTCTAAGTATTGTTTTTCTTTTAGTAACATGAGTAGAAATGAAGGTGATGACTTCACATTAATCTTATGTTCAGGCAACTTGCTATTTTAATAATTTTAGTAATTTGCAAATCTTGTGGCATTTCTCTTTGAAATGTCCTCACATCTCCCTCCCTCTCCTGCCTAACTAGCTCGCACGCTGTCTGCTACTCCCCCTCACCAAGCCCTCATTCACGTTAGGCCTGCATTCTCACAAGAGCTTCTCAAATCTATGTGTTGTCTAGTAATGGACCAAACTCTAATCTCTAGAGCATTCCTTACTGAATAGAAATGGGCCTCGCTCCCTGATAAAAAGGTTCCATGTCTAAGATTCACATCTTACTAGATTTTCCCTGCCTTCCATTTAAATTCCTCTAAAATGTTTTCAAACATGTATTTGTAATCTCAATTTCCAACCCGGTATCTTTCTCTTGCATCAAACCAACAATCATTCTTTGCCAGTTTCCTCCCCTTACTCCATCCTACCACTTACATTTGTATTTCCGAATCCTTCTGTTGTGACCATTAGCCCCTGCCTTATCAGATTTTCTTATTACCCACATCGAAATACACCCTCACCCCCACAATTCAAGTTAAGACTCACTTTTATTTGAGGTTGTCCTGTGTTCCAATCCACTTCGATAGCTCACTGTCCTGAATTCTTTAGTAACTACTCTTTGCATTTTTATTTCATTGGACTGGGTTTTTAAAATGTTTTTATGTTTCATTTGTCAACAATAATTTATTGAGTTCTAACGTGTCAGGCACTGGGTCTGTGACCAAGCCTCTTTGACACATTTTGAATATGACTATTTGCATCTCAAAACTAGCATAATGATTAACCTAAAAAATAATTGCTCAATCAATATCTCTTTATTAATTTCCCTTTTTCCTCTTCATTTCCTAGCATAGAGCAATTCTGCATATGATAAACATTTAATATACATATTTATTTAATGAAAATCAATGAATACATTTTATTAAGAAAGTGAGATTTTCTCCTGAAGATAAAGTGAGTTGTGTTTTTTCCTTTCTAACTTAAAAAGGTTTGGTAGCTATGACAGGTTTTCTTTGAAAAAGAGTGTGCTTTGTGTAATGCAAATGCCAGAATCCTGATATGCGTTTTGTTCCTTTTGCCTAATCTTTATTAAGATAAGCTGTCTTATTTCAAGTCCATTTAACACAATTCAGAATAAATCATTATGATTTTGTTTGGTATTAGCAGTAAGTGAGCTATGTTAACATTTCATTATGAGTTTATCTTGTGGATTTCTCTCTGTCCTAAGCTTTATCAATAATGAGGATATGAGCCTACAATTGTCAAATGCCTTATCTGTAAAACAGAATATTTTAATCTGACATTTTACAGAGAATTGTTTGTAAAACGCAATGTCTACAAAGTAAGTATTTACTCGAGTCAATCAATTATCTTTCAATCACCTTCATTAACAATTGTAGTATTTCTACCTTCACTTACAGTTTAACTTGTTTGAACTTCAAGTAAAGACAGAAATCAGCCACCCATGAAACGAATGCCCCACAGGGACAAAGACTTTCGTAATCTCAGATATGGAAGTTAATAATAATACAATTGAATGACATGTATTTGGACAAATAAAGACATAATCCATATCTTATGTCCATTTTATTCAGGGAAATAGCAGGGTGCTAAAATGTATTAATACGTTTCTAATTACAGATCCTATCAATCTAGGAAATACAGACATACATAGCTAATCAAGCTCTGTACAGACACCCTTACAAGCACTGAAAACTCACAAACCATTAGTGTATGCGCTCTTAATAGCTTTCTGTAAGATAAAGTTATTTCCATAGTAAGGAGAAGGACATTTCATGTTTTTAGCCAGTCATGTAATTTCTTTTACTATAATGGACAGTGAGCTTTTACTGACATTATCCTTGAACCCTTTGAAGATCTACTTAAAAAAGCTATGAAACCTGAGATAAAGCCCCTTTGAGGAATGCTGACAGAAACAAAGTTAGAATAATCGCCTAACTAAAAGTTTTATCAGAGATTTTAATATCTTAACATGCCTTATGAAAGGTCAGGAGGGGAAATAATCTGTATGGGATTTCCTGAAAATCTTTAACCATGGAACCCTCCTTTTTTTTTTTAATCTTTCTCATAGGACTGAAGACATAATTTGAAATATATTGGTGCAGTGGAAATATTAGGAGTTTTAGATTCATAAAGATTACCTTTGAATCCCAATTCCTTGCAGCTCTGCCTCTGTTAGTTAATTTTTTGAGCCTTGATATCCTCATATATAAACAGGAAATATTACTGACCTACTAGGGCCACTGTATAAATGCAATAAGCTAATTCAATTGACTCAATTCAACAAACATTTACTTTGGTCTCACTAAATGATCAGCATTTGGTTAGAAGCTGGAGATAAAGAGATTAATAAAACATAACCCCTGACCTCAAGGAATTCCTTGTTTTAAAATTCACTGCCATTTGCTGCCATGGAAATTTTCTCGGGCCACGTTCTTCTTAAGTTCCATTTCTATAGTCGTTTCTGGACCTTTCACTGTCCTCTGGCTGCCAGCTGCACACTGTTACAGCCCTAACCAGAGCAGGTTAGCACGTTTCCCCAAGTCCACTACCCTTAAACATCCTAGAACCCATAAATGGCAAACAAAAGGCCATATATATTATGGATATCTATCCTTACAAATACAAAAAATGATAAAAACATTTGAAATTAGAGATTTTTCTTGAGCAGACTCTGTGTCAAATTCTTAACCATTCCCCCATCCAGGCTTCCCGTTAGTGAGTGATTAAAACATACGTTGTCCGAAAGACTCTGCGGTGTTCGGGAAGACAGTTGTTATTATGTATTATTTTGTACACTTTCACTTATTCTTATATAAAATGAAATAGTTTTCAGTCAAATAATCTACATACAGAGGGTAGACCTCATCTCTAATGATCAACATTTATTGTCATTAATATTAGTAGTACACTCAAATGAAGAAAGGAAAGAAAAACAGACATATAACTGTGAATTAACAAAAAAGTATGTTCATATGAACATTGTTTCTTAACTAATCAACTTAGAACATATTCAGCTGAAGGAATCATAATTTATTTTAATTCAGAATAAATATTTGAGTAGCCACTATGTCAAAGGAATAGAGGCAGTTGCAAAACATATAAAAATGAAGATATAACCTGAGCTTAAATTTTGCTGGAGCAAAAATCTCAGCTTTTAAGACACAACCTTAAATTTTATAATGATAAACAAGTAATTTTAATTGAAGCACTGCTATGTGTTTAGCACTGTCATAGGGCTTTTGTTTGTTTTGTTTTTGTTTTGTTTTGTATGTAAGGGGAAACCAGTTTAGAAGCTTGAAGCTGCAGATTAGAATTTGCAGAATGGAAAAAAAATAAATTCTGGAAAAACAGCTCAAGGTGTAATGCCAGATTTCATGAGCACTTGGAAAATTCTAAATCATTTAAGCGATTCCAGAGGGTCTTTCCTCCATTAGAGTCACTTACATTTTCAAGAATTTTTCAGAAAAGAAACGTAGCCACCTGGTCAGAACATGAGCTCACAATTTCTGAAGATGCATTATTAGTGTGATATAAATATCTGGATATAGGTTCTACTCTCTCTTGTTTGAAACATCCAAGGTCATGCTATAGATTCCAGAATAAGATGGGTTAATCTAACCAGGCACTATGTAAAAATTAGAGATTAATAACTTCCCTTTTTCTTCCTCTCTTCCATCTTGCTCAAATGTGGAATGTCTCTTCTTAACAGAATCTGCCTTGCATACTGCTGTCAAGTAAGTAAGAAAAACAGTTTCCAGGACTTATCTTTCTTTGGTAGAGAGGAGAGGTTAGAAAAGTGAAGGTAATAAAAATTATTAATAAATACATTCTGATACATAGGTATGATTTAGAGTTATCAGAACAATTCTCAAATGTATCAAATCAGTGACTTGACATTTTTTGTTCTACCCAGCAAAATGTCATAGTTGTTTTCTTTAAAATCACTTTATCCTCTTCTATGGAATGTTTTAATTTTTTATCTATACAATCACCAAAATAAGATTTCTAAACTTAGGTTCTTACTGATGAGATTAGTAAAATAGCCAAAGCTTTATGCACATTTATCCTAAAAGGGTACTATATTTTTTTCCCAAAGAAGGAAGGCTTTCATGCCAAAGCAGTTATGCCCAGCTTTAAGGGATACCTAAGTGTAAGAAGCAACTGAGTGTTAAATCCCTGCACCCCTCCCTCAGGACAGCCAGTGAGTCAAAGGCTGGTTTTATTCCTGGTGGTCCCTTGTCAAAACTTTCCCTAACCTTAGAATTATGAAGTGTGTAAAATATCACTTCTTCCTCCAAAGTACTCCATGTCAGTAGTTTGCTAATATACTGCTTGCTATTGGACTATACATTTAAAAATAAGAATATAGTCCACAAATGACTACATTCTGTCATTTTATGTGCCCATCAACAATTGTAAGAACTGAAACACATAATGCATGAGTCTAGTTCTGTACCTTTTAGGGGGTTGGGGTCTTTCTCAGTTAGCGCACTTAGACTAAAAATCATGAAAGAGCAAACTCCACTCATTTCCTTTGTGTGTGCAGATTCTAAAAGTAAACTATGCCTTCCAGACCAGGCCATGGTGTATACTTGACTCATGTGTCTAGATAAGTGCCCTCTGTTAGTTGTGCCATGTGACATGGAGACTGTAGTACTGCATAGCTTTAAAAAAATCAGTTCTGTCATTTTGAATCAAAAGGTGGGGGAGCAGATGGATAATTAGCTTAAATGTGAGAGAAAGAGCTACTATAGACGAAATGCAAGAGGAATTATCAGAGTCCAATGACTGACGTACTCTCTACAAAACAGATGAAAAATTTAGGTTTCATAATAACTTTTCTGCTCAGCCTGAATTTTATATTTTGGGGTTATCTGTGGACAATTTGAGGATCGAACCTCAAGTTGAATCTCTAATGAATCCAAGTGGATATTTTGAAAGTTGCTACTTGAACTGAGTATAATTATGAATAAGAACAGAGGTGTTTATTCAACATAGAGAGTGCATTAAGGGTTGGCTTGGAGGTTACAACCTGTGTTAGCAAGGCTGTTCTTAAGAGTTTCTACCTGTGCAGAGTTTGTCATCAAGGTTACCAGCTATTCTTCACAACCAGCTAATGAAGTAGGTTGATAATTTTTGCTCTGTTGTGTAATTGGTCCAACTGAAACTGAGATTGGTCACAGGAATCTTGGAACAAACACAGAATAGAGTGTGTTATTGAAAATGTTTTGAAAGCTACATAATGAGCTATATTATTACAAGTGTATAATGTTCCAGTTAATCAAGTTGGAAATTTCAAACAGTAATAGATTGTGAGTATTTGAGATTTTTGGATTAACAAAAGTGATTGTGTGAGCGCTACAAATCTGATTTACTACGTTGATATGGATGAAAATGAAAATATATGACTTTAAAGTAAAACTAATATGAAAAAGTGAGCATTGCCTGTGTTGTCCTTCCAACCAACATAGGCTGGTTATTTAAGAGTCTTTTTCCAATACTTCCGGCTTCAGCTCAGTCAGCTCAGAAAGCCTCACTCTTATCTTTACAACCAGAAAAAAGCTGAACAAACTAAAAATCAATGACTTTCCTTAGCCTCATCAGAGAATGGAGCTCACATGCCAAACTATCACTCCAAAGTCTGGAGACAGGTGAACTCAGAGAACCACAGCCCCAATCAGCGTAATTGAAGCAGAGATTACTGCAGCCAGACACTGGTAGGGATGCTTAAATGGAAGTTTGATACGTTTCTGGAGTCTGAGCGTGGGTTAGATTGAGAAAGAAAAACTCATGAAGGCTTCAAACTTATGAGGACCCCCCCACCTTCATGAGTTTTTATCTCCAAGAACCCCACCGTATTCTCATGGTGAAGAACCAGAAAAATCCTCCTATGGCTTTGACAGGAGGAGGTAAAAGCCATTTGTAAATATACCCAGAGTATTTTCCCAATGTAGACCTGTTCCCCCGAGGTTTGGGAGCCTTGGAAGAAGGGAAATGACTCCGGGCTCCTCTAGACTTGCCTAGTATGGGGAAAAGGAAAAAAAAAAAAAAAAAGGTAAGATACAATTGCAAAGGTCACATCGTAGGCACACAGGCCTATTAAAAGACTAGGATTTAATCATAAGATTCCTGAACACTTCCTTTCCCCCACTCCTTACCTCCACACCAAAGGGCTGGAGTATGACAACAGGGGATACAGCTGAAGGAGCAGCTAGGCACAGACTCTGAGAAGTTCTTGGGGAAACTTGAAGACAACATGGGAGACAAAACCAAGGACACAAGAGGAATTTGAAGACCCCGGAAGCTATTGGTATATAAATATTATGCATAGCCTAATTCCTAGCCAAATTAACATGAAAACTCACATTAAAAACTCACATAATACCTCTTTCCTATAACTCAGCATATCATGTACACCTTTCAAGAAAATTACAAGACATGCTAAAAGGCAAGAAAAAACACAATCTGAAGAGACAAAGCAATCATTAGAATCAGACTCAAATATTACTATAACACAAAAGTTGGAAGTATCAACTAGAGATTTAAAATAACTATGATTAATATGATAAAAATTCTGATAGAAAAAACGACATGCAATAAAAGATGGGTAATATAAGCAGAAAGAAGAAAACACTAAGAAATGATCAGAAGGAAATTCTAGAAATAAAAAAGACAGTAACAATTGAAAAATGCTTATGCTGGACTCATCAAGAGAAAAAGTGAACTTGAAGCTACGTCAATGGAAACTTCACAAACTCAAACACAAACAGAAAAAAAATGAATGAGAAAATGGACTATCCAAGGACTGTGCAGCAATTTCAAAAGATACGACATCCATGTAATTGGAACATCAAAAGGAAAAGAAATAAATCATAGAGCACAAGAAATATTTAAAGTAATAATGGTTAAAAACTTTCCACAATTAATGATATGCACTAATCCAAAGATTCAGGAAGCTCAGAAAATACCAAACAAAGTAATCACCAAAAGAATCCACAATTGGGCGTGTCATATTTAAACTGTGGAAAACCAAATACAAAGAGAAAAATTTGAAAAAATCCAAAGGAAAAAAAAACACTTTACCAACAAAGAAAAGGAATACTGAAACCATGCAAACAAAGGGGTCAGAAACCATGCAAACAAGGAGATGGCGGAGCAAAATATTGAGTCCTAAAAAGATAAAACGTAAACAAAAACACAAACCTAGAATTCTATAAGTAGCAAAATAATCCTTCAAAAGTGAAAGAGACTTTTTCACCTTCTAATAAAAACAAAAAGTAAGGAATTCATTGTAAGCAAACTAGTCCTAAAATATGTTAAAAGAAGTTCTACAAGAAAAAAAAATGATATAGGTCATTTTTAGACCTATACTTAGGTCTAAACTTAGATTTAGGCCACCTGGTGTGACCTACCCCCGCAGTCTAATGCTCCACTCCACTGTGGACCCACTAGCCACATGTCACCATTGCACCTGGACTCAAGTAGAGCAAATGCCTGAAGCTCTGATACTGACAGCCACTGTGTGGATAGCCTCAACCAGCTGCCACTCCAACTGCCGCTGGGGCAGAGCAATCTCCTGCAATGCCCACCTTCATGGAAAAGGACCAGAACAGCCCCCACCCAAGCTTCCACAGCAGCCTGAGGACAAACCCACAACTCCATACAAAGATCCTCCAGCACCAGCTTGGACTGTGACAATCACAAAGGAATGAGACTACACAGAGTGGCTGCATTATAGGCTCTCAGTGCACACGCCCCTCACCTGCTGGGTCAGTCTTTCAGAATAGGACACAAAAGCACCATCTGAGGACCTCTCCTTCTTCTCACTAAGCAAGAGAGTTCGCAGCAAAGGAGAACAAGTGTGCCACAAACCTATCTTCTCTGAGCTGAGAGAAGAGGTTTCTGATGAGAAGAAACCAGCAAAAGAACTCTAGCAACACAAATAAACAAGCTAATTTGAAACTTCAAAGAACCACAATAGATCTACAGCAATGGACCCCAACAAAAAGGAAATTATTGAAATGTCAGAAATGGAGACAAAAAGGAAATTATTGAAATGTCAGAAATGGAGTTCAGAATATGGATAGCAAATAAGATGAATGGGATTGATGAGAAAGTTGCAAACCAACACAAAGAAGCTAAAAAATATTTCAGATGAATGAATAAAATGAAAAAGTCACTGAAGAGATAGACAACATAAGAAAAGATATAACAGAACTTAAAGAAATGAAAGAGCCACTTTAGGGAACATTGAAATACAGCAGAAACTTTCGACAACAGGTTAGACCAAGCAAAAGAATTTCAGAGCTCAAAGACAAGGTTTTTGAACCAACCTATTCAGGCAAAGATACAAAAGAAAAAAGGAATAAAGGAGAAGAAATAATCACTCAGAGAAATATGGGGCTATGTAAAATGAGCTAATGTAAGATTTATAGGTATCTTTGAGGAATACCTTCCCTGGTATTGCCAGAGAGTCATATATCCAGATACAAGATGGTCATCAAACATTGGGAAGATTTGTAGGAAAAAGGACATCACCAATACACATAGTCATCAGCCAGGACAAAGGAGAAGATGCTACAAGCTGCAAGAGAACTACACACACACACACACACACACACACACACACACACACACACCATGGCATACTACTTAGTCATAAAAAGGAATGAAATGACGTCTTCTGCAGCAACTTAGATGGAACTGGAGATTATTATCTTAAGTGAAGTATCTCAGGAATGGAAAACCAAACACCACATTTTCTCACTAATAAGTGGGAGCTAAACGATGGGTACACACAAGCACAAAGAGATGTAAAGGACATTGGATACCAAGATTGGGGGAGGGTGGGAAGGGGGTGAGGGATAAATCTTACCTATTGGATATAATAAACACTAATCTGGTGACAGGCACACTAAAAGCCCTGACTTCAGCATTATGCAATATATCCATGTAACAAAAACATTTGTATCCCCTTAATATTTTAAAATAAAAAAGAACCAAATTATTAATTTTGAATTTAAAAAGAAAAAAAAACTGTCTCCTCTGCTGATTTCATCTGAAATATGAACATGCCTCAGACAGAAAATCTAATCATTGTGTGGTCTCCAGGGAACCTGAGAAAACTGAAGGACACAGTGGGACACTCGATGTCCTCTTTTTAAATAATCCAGAGAAACTGCGTGTGAATCTTTGTCAGCCTGGTGAAACTAGCAACTTATTAAAATACAAGTTTCTGAAAAAAAAAAAGAAACATATTGACATAAAGGAAAATAGAGAAAGAATAAAAGAAAGTAAATATTTTACTTTTCAAATTTGTAATTGATATAGTAAACACTTGTTCAGAGTAATAATAGTAGTAGCATATTATGTGATTATAGTATGCCATATGTGAAATTAATCACAGAAATATCATAAGTAACAGATCAAAGAATTGGGAATACTATGTTACAAGTTTTCTGCACTGCCCATGAAGTGGTATAGCAGTGTTTGAGAGTGGACGTAGATTAGTTGTAATTGTATACTGAAAGCTGTAGGGAAAAAAATTAAAGAAATCCAATATGCAAAGAGAAGAGAGAAAGTAGAATCATATAAAATCTTCATACAGCCACTTTGGAAGACAGGTTGGCAGTTTCTAATCAGACTAAACGTACTCTCACCGCATCATCCAGCAACGATTCTCTTTGACATTTAAAAAAAGGAGTTAAAAACTTGTGGCACCACACACACACACACAAAAACTATGCACAAATGTTAATATAGCAGCCTTATTTATAGTTGTCAAAATTTGGAAACAACCAAGATATCCTTTAGTATGTGAATGGATAATTAAGTTGTGGTACATGCAGACAATGCCATATTATTCTGCACTAAAGAGACATGAGCTATCAAGTCATGGAAAGACATGGAGGAAACATAAATGCATATTACTGAGTGAAAGGAGCCAATCTGAAAGGTCTACATACTGTATGATTCCAACTATATGACATTCTGGAAAAGGCAAAACTATGGAAAAAAATTGCCACCAGGGGTCAAAGGGGAGGGAAGGATAAATGGGCAGAGCACAGAGGACTTTTATGGCAGTAAAACTACTGTATGGTACTGTCATGGGGGATGCATGTAGCTATGCATTTATCCAAATTCACAGAATATACAAAATCAAGAATAAACCCTACTGTAAACTATAGACTTCAGATGATAATTATGTGTCTATGTAAGTTCATTAATTTTAATAAATGTACCAGTCTAATGGAGTTGATATTGGAGAAGCTTTGCCTGTAGGCACAGGGAGTACATGAGGAATCTTTGTA
>RJWJ010019190.1:0-30656 GCA_004363605.1 Indri indri | reverse complement strand
CTCTTCCCCCCACAACCGCCCCCTCTGCGACGTTCAGCTACCCACTCGCGGGACCATTCCCCAGACCTTGTCACCACCCAGAACTGCTCCCCCTCTGGAACCTTCCATTCGTAGGAATCTTTGTTGTTTATTATTCACTTTTATGTGAATGCTCCACACTAGGTGCTGAGGATTTGTCTGGGAAGAATCAGACATGGTCCCTGACCTCGCTTACGTCCTAGAGAAGAAGGCAACTCCCGGACTCATGGCACGTCGGGGAGCCAGGATGCTGGGGGAGGGGAAGGAGGGGCTGACGTCCTGGTACCCAGCAAAGATGTCTGGATGCCCCCTCAGGCTTTCTACACTGACACCTAGAGAAAGAGGAGGATTTGGCCAAGCAAACGCGGTGTGATTCCAGACAGAAGGAGCAAGGGGAGAGCAAGCCTAGTGACAAAGACTGAAGGAAACCCAGGAGGGCTTGGGCCAGGTTGGGGTGCACGAGGCTGGATCAGGCAGGGCTTTCTTTATAAGTTCTTGTTAATGATCTTGGACTTTATCCCTGGAGAGACTGAGCACAGAAGTGACAAGGTCTTAATTTGCAGTGTCTCTGGCTACAGTGTGCAGGGGCCAGGGCAGGGCTACCTGTTTGGAATCTGATGTAATAGTCCGAGCAAGCAACAACAATAGCCTGAACTAGCGTGTGCACAGTGGGATGGAAAGAAGTAGCTGGATTTAAGAAATGTTTACAAGATAGAATCAAAAAGATGTGGCGATTGGATTGGGTGTGGGGATCAGAGTGACACCCAGGTTTCTGGTTCTGGACAGAGGTGCTATTGACTGCAGCGGGGAGATGCAGACGACTTCGGTTTCAGGTGTGTGCAGTTTGAGACACAAGTAAGATACCCGGGTTACTCCCTCTCATTGGCAGACAACCTTAGCCCCCGGCTCGCTGTCTTTCTCTCTGCTACTGTAGGTATCTCATTCTTGGTGACGCCACATCCAACACCATGGCCTCTCAGTCCCTTGACTTCCTATTTCCAACAGTCTTTTTCTCCACCCATCCAGCCACCCACGTGCGTGTTCACACCTCGGCCTTGTCTCCACCGAGAGCCGCATCATTTCCTACCAACGCAGCTGCCCACCCTGGCTCCCACCCCATTGGTCCTTCCGCCCCAGTATTGACTCCCACTCTTTCCCTGCCCCTGCACATCCTCCCCGCCCTCCTTTCCCTGCCTGGACTCCACCGGCCCCCCGGTAATCACTGACTCATAGATGCCGCCACCCCACTGCCTTGTCGGGCCTCTCCAGTGCACACCTGGCAAGACCCTATGTCCGGTTAAACCCAACTCTCTGTGCACCTGTTCCCGAGCACCTGGAGAATAATATTAACACAACTGGGCTGACTGGTCTAGTTGACCTTCTAACCACAAAGTTCAAGTGGGCACTCAGCACCTCTAAGAAAGTCTACATTTTCCTAAAACTTTAACTCTATTCTCCAAGATAACCATATCATACCTTCCCCTCTTTCCTCAAGCCTTCGGCCCCCGTTCCCCTCACCCTGCATTTCAGCTGAGAGCCAGGCATCGTGTGTCCCTGGGGAGTAGGAGCCACGGCTAGCTCCTCTCCCCACCCTCCAGGCTGCCCGCCTCCCGGCACGAATGCCCATCGCTCTGCCTGCTGCCCGTCACACGGGGAAGCATCCCTGCTCCTGGGACACCCTCCGCTTGGACACTGGACCCTTCACCTCTCACCCACTCCGGACAGTGCTCCACAGTTGGTGCCGCTCCAGCCTGCCTCACGAGTCCCCTTTCTGCAAATACGCTATGCTATTGTCATCTCTCTCCTTTCACAGTTCTCTCTTGACATCCCATCCTCCTCCAGCTAAAAGCTGTCTATCCCTGCTGTCTCCGCTTCCTCAGCACTGCAACCCTCTCCAGGCAGGGCTCTTGTCAAGGTCCCCAATGGCCTCCAAGTCACCAAACCCAATGGTGGGTTCTGCTCTCTCAGCCACATCTGGCCACCGAGAACTCACTCCCTAAGCACTGTCTTCCCTCAGCTTCCAGAGATCTGCCTCTCGCACTCTCCTCCCACCTCATTGATGGGTCTTTCTTGACCTCTACGGATGCCTCTTCTTCCTCATCCCAATCCCTAAATGCAAGATGCCCCAGGGCCCAGTTCTCTACTCTTTCCTCCTCTGTATCCATTCTCCCCCAGTGATCCTATCCAGTACCATCCATGAAACCATCTAGAAGCTGATGACTCCCACACTGGTGTGTCCAGACCTAACCACTCCCATGAGCGTCTGAACGTCAGGCTCATGTAGCCAACTCCCCGTTGTCATCGCAAATAGAACTCCTGAACTCCCTCACCGAGAACAGATGTACGTCCTCTCCCAGGCGTCCGCACCTTGGAAGATGACATCCCCGTCCACCCAGCTGCTCAAATCAAAAGCCTAGAGTCTCTTTCCTCATAACCACATCCACACCATCAGCAAGCCATGGCGGCCATCATTCCAAAATACTGCATTCAAAATCCAGTTACTTCCTATCATCGCCAAGTGCTTCAACCCCAGGCCGAGCCACCCCATTCCAACACCCGACACCTGCGGCAATGGGTCCCCCTGCCTCCCTGAAGTTCTTCTTCCACACGGCAGCCTGAAAGACCTTTCTAGCAGGTGGCTTTCCACTGTGGCCAGAAAAATTAAAATAATCCAAACTCTTTACCACAGCCTGCGAGGCCCTGGCTACCTCCCCAAAGCCACCTCCCTCGGCTCTCCTCTTTCCCCACACTCCACCCACCCTGGCCTTCTCCCAGTTCGGGGTCCCTGCACCTGCTTCTGCTGACAGGGCTCTCCCCTACCCCCACCCCGAGCTTGACCCACTGTCTCCTTGGCATTTGCACCCCAACTCAGACACGCCTCCTTCCAGGAAGCCCTTTCTGAGCCACCATCCCCGGAAGTACGCACCACACATGACCTCATTTTATCTTCTCTGTAGCATTTACTAACATACGACATTTTCTTATTGTCCCACTGGGACGAGCTCCTTGAGAAGAGGGACTCTGTCGTGTCTCCCTCCTCACCCCCCAGCACCTAGAACAGTGCTCGACACATCGTAGGCACTCAATAAAAATGGGCCGATCGACCACGACTGGCACCCAGGGAGAGACGTCCACTGGGTCGCTGATGCGAGGGGGAAAGGACTAGTCAGGAGATGTTGATCTGGGAGTCGGTGGCATGAACTCCTGAATACAGAACAAGATTTTGCTCCAAAATTACCCCTCGGGTGGGAAGGGTTTGTCTTGTAGGTAAGTCCTTCACAGGCTCCTGCTCTCGGGGGCATGCTCTCAATTACTGCATTTTGAAAAACAAAACGCTCTTTGGGGGGAACTCATTAGCCTGAAATAACCTCAATCAATGAAGTTTTGGATATTCATGGAGGCTACCTGGCAGAATCAGGAAAAAAACAGAGGCAAAGACATTTCAGGTAGATTTAGTCATTATTCCTGGGGTATGACCTTACAATTGCAAGTATTATCTTGGTAATCAAGCCCTTTTTAAAAAATCACTTTAAAAGCAATAAAGGAAGCAGTTACATTATGGAGATGACAAATACATGCCCCCTGGATGATTTTTTTAAATTGATGCCACCTAATGTGATGCAACCTGGCTTTTGTGGCAACAAATAAAACTTCCAGCATCATACACGGATCCAAAAATCACTATGTCACAAGTAACTTGGGTAGAAATAAAGTGTCTATGCTTTGTAAAATGTTAATAGCAAACAAAGCTCTATGGATATGAACTCAGTTGTTAGAGAAAAATGTTGAGTTTAAATAAAATTGGTTTATCAAATACAAGAGGAGAAAAAAATAATACTTCTTAATACATTGTTTCATATAATATGTGATGTTTAAAATGTACAGTAAATTAAGTTAATAAAGTACATTGTTATTTCAACCACACTCAAAGTTTATGTATTCAAGTTAGCCCATGACATTTTGGGGGGTGGGTCTCCTCATTGGGAATATGGAAGGTTGCTTTTTATTTGGAGACGCCTCTGGGCCTCTGTGGTAGCTGGTGACTCGAGCCTGGGGAGTGGAGCAGACAGTACAGAGACAGGGGGGCGACATGCCCTGGGATAAAGGCTTCACATGCAAATGGCGTGGGGGAAAGCCAGCTAAGGGTAAGCAGGTGTCATGGAAGTCAAGGGAGTGTGACGGCACAGAGGAAGATGATGTCACAGAAGCCAAGAGAAGAGTGTTTCTAGAAGGAGCGAGTGATTATCAGGGCCAAACACTGACATGGGCCAAATCAAATAAGGACTGGAAAGCATCTGTCTGATTAACATCAAGATGGTCACGGGTGCCCGTGCAGGAGTGTCGTCTGCAGAGAATGAGATGCAGAAACCAGGTCCCAGCAAGGTGAGGGGTCGGCAAGGGCCAAGTAAAAGGGGATAGGTGTGGACACCTGGCCAGGAAACGTGCCCACGAAAAGAATGGAAATGAAAGGGGGCTCACTGCGAGAGAATAGGGGGACAGGAGACTTAATTTTTACCATGGAGAGCCTTGAGCACGTCTAAGCAATGGCGGGAGGCACCCAGTAGAGGAGGCACAGCCAGAAGGAGTGGGATCCGGAGCCCAGCAGGAGGCTCAGCTTGGACCGGAGCAGTACAGGCTGGCCGTTGTGACAGGAGGGAAGGAGAAAACGGCGAGACAGGTGCAGGCCATCCCACGCCTGCCCACGGCCCCCACCCCAGTCCTCTCACCTAGCTCTTCCCTCCAACACCTGCCCACGGCCTCACAGGCACCTCCAGACCTGACCCTGTGACCTTCTCCCAATCCTACGTCCCCTCCCTTCTGCATCCAGCCTAGGCCTGGGCTCCACAGCGTCTCTGCCATCGCCCTCCTCCCACGTGGGAGCTGCCTTCCCTACTGGACCCTGGGCTCTCTGAGGACAGGAGCGGCATCTGTGTGGTTGGGCAGTGCATCCTCAGTAATATCTGGCATGCACCAAAAAGGTAATGAACATTTGCTGAGATCAGGCCAGGAATGAACTGCTGCCTCACCAATACCCCCACGGCCCCTCTGCCCTCCCACTTGGCAAGACTCCAGGCCCCATCCATCCGACTGGGCTTTTCCATCCCCATCCCCTGGGCTGGGCTCTGCTGGCGTGAACCACACAACCAAACAGCGAGGCCACCGCAAATTCACCTTCTCCAGGTTAGCCTGGGTGCTCGGCGCCGCCTGCCTAATCCTGCTTTGGTCTCTCTGAGGTTGTCCATGGCGGCAGCCTTCTCGATTTCCCCACTCTCCTCAAATGTTCTAGCACATTCTATCTTATTCACAATGCATTTCTTAGAGGAAGTAGAAGCTATCTGAGAAGAATGCCACCAAACCTACAGACAATTCACCCACATCCTCCCTCCCTCCTTTCCCACGGCACAGAGGGCTGGGCCCCTGCTAATTCTCTCTTTCCCACCCCTGTGCTGGGGATCCCCTTTCTCGCCACCTCCTTGCTTTCTCCCGTATCTTCAACCTCTACCTCTCTCCCGCCCTCTCAGCATTTTGGCGAGCTCAGCTCTTTCCCATCCGAGAAACAAAAGCCGATCACTTCCTTGACCCCATGGCCCCTGCGGCTACCTTCTTATCTCCCTCCTGCCTTTCACAACTGTGCCTCCTGAGACAAGTCTGCACTTATCGTCTCTCCTTCCTCCCCTCCCACTCTCTCACCCACCAGCTGTGATCCCTCTCTGTCCCCACCATGCCACTCAAACTGCCCCACCGTTGCCAAGTTCACCCACAATGCCTTTGTCACTAAGCCCAGTGGATGCTTTGCAGTCCTCGTCTGGGTGAGGAGGCGTTCGACAAGGCACATGGCCTTTCTTCCTGAGTCTCTTCCTATGCCCTGGTCCCCTTCTTTGTTCTGCCCACCAGCACTTCTCCTCTTCCTCCAAACTGGGGCTCCAAATGCGACTGCCAGCCCGTCCTGGTCCCTGGTCCTCAAGGTGGGCACATGCTCCAGGGGAGGCCAATTAGGGCTCTTCCCAAGGTCATTTCAGTGGTTTCCTGGGGAAGCGTGTTGAGACAAAACTTGGGAAAACATGAGCTCAGAGCTGCTGGTAACCTTGTACAAGAGGCTTGTGCAAAATCTCATCAGTACTGGGAGAGAAGGAGCCAACAACCAGAGAGGAGCAGAGGCCAGGCAGCAGGAGAGAGGGCCCAGATGAACCCCAGACCTGACACCAGGTGCCCTTGGGGCCCCAAGTTATCCCTGCCCATCCTGTGTTTCTATAAACCTATAAATTCCCATGTGTGCCCAAGTTAATTCAAATTGCATTTCCGCCAACTGCAATTAAGAGTGCTGACTAATACACCTGGGCTTCTGGGACATCGCTCTTCTGGTTTTCCTCCCACTGCTCCAGCCACTCCCTCTCAATCTCCCTCAGCCCAGCTCTCAACTAGGAAGGTCCTCGGGGCTCTGTCCCAGCCTGTCTTCCCGCCTCAGTCTCACGTCCACCTGGGCGATTGCATCCTCTCCCCAAGGCCTTGACAGCCATCTGGTCGCTGTCGATTCCCAAATCCATATTTCCACCCTTCTTCTTTTTTTAAAAAAAAAAATTTTATTGTGATAGAACATACATAACATAAAAATTACCATTTTAACCATTTTTAAGTGTACAAGTCAGTAGCATTAATTACATTCACAATATTGCACAACAATCACCACTGTTTCCAGAATTTTCGCATCACCCCTAACAAGAACTCTGTATCTACTAAACAATAACCCCCACTCATCCCTCAACCCAGCCCCTGGTAAACTCTAGGCTACTTCCCGTCTCTAGAAATTTGCCTATTCTCAATATTTCAAAAAAGTAGAATCACACAACATTTGTCCTTTGGTGTGTGGCTTATTTCACTTAACTGCAGCATGTATCAGAACTCCATTCCTTTTTACGGGTGAGTAATATTCCACTCTATGGCTACATCACATTGGTTTACGCATTCGCCCACTGGTGCACGTTTGGGTTGTCCCCGCCTTTTGACCATTGTGAATAATGCTGCTGTGAACATTCTTGTACAAGTATTTGTCTGAGTCTCCGTTTTCAGTCCTTTCGGGTATACATCCAGGAGTGGACTTGCTGGGTCAGATGGTAATTCTACGTTTAACTTTTTGAGGAGCTGCCAAACTGTTTCCCACAAGGGCTGCACCACTTTTCATTCGCACCAGCAGAGCCCAAGGGTTCTAACTCTTCTCTTTCCTGAGGCTGTCCCATGCCTTCCACTGTCTCTGGACATCCAAACACACATGTCCCACAGGGAACTCAGACTCAGGACATTTTTGCTTGAAAACAACCAGTCCCGAGCCACACCCCACCCCTGAGGCTCCAAGATGGGCTTAGTGTTGGGGGTCAGGGGAGGCTCAGGGATGAGCATGGGATGGGGTGAAGCCATCTGTTGTGCACTTGTATTAGAAGAAAGGGTTTTTTAAGGCCATGTCAGAATGTCCCAATAGCCTTGGCAAAATGGTTGCATCGAATATCATTTACAAATGCGTATATCATTTAGCAAACTCCAGGCACAATGACCCTGTTGTTTTCTTCTGCCTCTCCCAACATGTTCCTTCTCTCGTGCTTCTCAGCTCAGCTAATGGCAAACCATCTTCTCAGCTGCTTATGTCAGGACCTCTCCAACTTGCAGGGGCAGCGTGTTCAGGCACAACAGCCCTGCAGCCCAGATCAGTCTAAGCTCCACTCCAGATGCCCTGTGCCCATCACCTCCTCGGCCCAGAATCGAGGCTCTGGAAGCTCCCATATCTCAGGTGCCAGGTTGATTTCAGGGCACATTGCACACACCTCTCCCCAAGCTGGCTTTCCCAGCCATCCTGATGCCTCACACCCTCGCAGCTGGAAGGACAGCCCGAGCAAAGAGGTTCCTCCCTTCCAGAAGCACAGCAGAGGCTGGAGGAGGACAGACAGACTCCAGCCAGCCACACAGCCCACCGGACCTCTGAGCACCAGGGATTTGGGCCTGGTGGCAGGAAGGAGTGAAGAAAAACGAGGCTTGGTCATAAAAGAGTTCCTGGAGGAGGGCGGGTGGTCAGGGGGAACCTCTGGAGGGTGGGAGGATGGCACTGCTGAGCTAGAAGGGAACTGACGAAACAGCTGCTATGTGCTGGCCTGGGACCAGAGCATACTGTGCCTTCTGGGTTTCATTGATTCATTCAACTAGTGTTTTTTTGCTACAAAGTGCCCGGCACTGTTTCAGGCACTGGGAATATAGCAGTGGACACAACAGGAAAAATAAGGCTGTCCTCGTAGATTCTTGAGATGGGGAGACAAAAAACATAAGGAAGATATAGAATACGTTAGAAGAGTATGCTACTACAGAGAAAAATAATCAGGCGGGGGAGTGGGGGATGTGGGGAGGGGAACTGCAATTGTAGATGCGGAGGCTGGGGAAGGTCAGTAAGTCTGTTGCAGACAGAAGAAAGAGCAAGTACACAGGCTCTGAGACTGGGAAAAACCCAGCGTGCACCCAGGACAGCAAGGATGCCGGTGAGACAGGCAGCCAGTGAGCCGAGAGATGTGGAAATGAGGCCAGAGTGTTCGGCAGAGGCCTGAGAAGGACCTGATCATGTAGGGTCTTTTTTTTTTTTCTTTTTTTGTTTGACAGAGTTCTGTCACCCCCACTAGAGTGTGGTGGTGTCATCATAGCTCACTGCAACCTCAAATTCCTGGGCTCAAGCGATCCTCCTGCCTCAGCCTCCTGAGTAGCTGGGACTACAGGTGCACACCAGCATGCCTGGTTCATTTTTCTATTTTTTGGTAGAGAATGGGTCTTGTTCTTGCTCACGCTGGTCTCAAACTCCTGAGCTCAAACAATCCATCTGCCTCGGCCTCCCAGAGGGCTAGGATTACAGGCGTGAGCCACCATGCCCGGCCTCATGTATGGTCTTACAGGTTGTTCTGATGTCTTTGACTGTCAGTCTGAGTGAGTCAGAAGCGGGTGCAGCACTTTGAACAAAAAGGAGCACCATCCCACTGGTGGCTGTGTCAGCAGTAAGTGAATGCGGGCAAAGGCCGCAGCAGGGAGACCCGTTAAGAGTCTGTTTCAATAATCCAGGAAAGAAATGGTTAATGTTACCAGCATCACATTAACAGAGTGAGCACGAATTGGACAGATTCTGAAAATATTTTGAAAGTAGCACCAAAATGATTCCCTGACGTTGAATGTGCGGTACGAGAAAAGAGGATCGATGGTGACTCCAAGGTTTGGGGCCCGAACAGGCAGATGAGTGAAATTGCCATTTATTAGAAGAGCAAGTGAGAGAGAAAGTTGAAGAGGAGTAAAAGGTGTAGGTTGCCAGATAAGCAAATTTCACATCAACAGTAGATGCTTTTTAAATATAAGTCTGTCCCATATAATAGCTGAAATCCAGATTTAACCAGGTGTCCTGGTTTTGTTTGTTTGTTGCTTTCTTCCTAAATCTGGCAGCCCTCATAAGTAAAGAGCTTTAACATGAGACATAATAAGTGTGCCGCCTGCTAACCATCCACAGGGAAAAGCTGATGAACAGCTGGATGCGTGAGCACGCACTGCCGTGAGGTTTAGGGAAATGGTCCGGGCTGGGGATGAGTATTGAGGAGTTGTCAGCCTAATTTTGGTGTTTTAAACCCTGAGACTGGACGATATTACCAGAGATGAGTGAGGACAGAGAAGAGAAGGAGTCCAAGGACTGAGTCCCAGGGCACCCCCGCAGTTAGAAGTCAGGGAGATTTGGAGGAACCAGCAAAGGAGACAGAGAAAGAAAGTCCAGCAAGGAAGGAGGAAAGTCAGGAGCGTGTGATGTCCTGGAAGCCAAAGGAAGCATCGAGGCCAGAGGCATCGACTGCATTCGATGCTGCTGGAAGTTCAGGGAAAGACGAGGGTTGGAACTTGGCCGTGGGAGTCAGCTGTGGGGACCAGGGCAAGAGCAGTGTGGGTGTGCTAGGAGAAGCAAGAGCCTGATTAGAACAAGAGAAAATAGAGATAATGAATCAAGACAACTCTTTTGAGGAATTTTGCAATAAATGAGCAGAAAGAAATGAGGCAGACATTGGAAGAAGTGGGGTTAAGGGAGGTGTTTGGGGATTTTTGAGATGGAGAAATACCTGCATGTTTATTATAACAGGAAAGATCCAGTGAAGAGCAAAAGGTTGGTGATGGAGGAGGAGGAGAGGCGGCAGGATGAGGTCCTGGTGGGCGACAAGGGGGTGCACACGTAGTATGGCTGCATCCCGACGGTCGCTCAGCAGAGCCATGTATTACCTCTACTTGAGGGTTGAGCTGTGAGGGCAGAGGTTGCAAGCAACTCTGGACGCTTGGAAGGAAGGCTACACTCCAGCCAGGTCCTGGGACATCACCCCCTCCCCGCCCACAGCCCCAGACATGCTGGAGCAGGGCTGATGCCTGCATCCCTCTGCCCAGCCTGCCTTCCAGGGGCTTCTGCCTGCCCCTGCCCCCGCTCGAGGGAGGAGACGGCTTCAGGCCCAGGCCTCTGCTGAAGATATACAAACACGAGGGAAACCCCAGCCTGGGAGGTGGGGGGCCCTCCGCATCCCAGGAAGCCCCCACCTGAGGCCTGGGCAGAGCTCCAGACGGAGGGGGCGGCCTGGAAGCAAGACCAGCCCAGGCCAGGGCTGGGCCGGAATTGGCCAGTGGCAGACTTAGGGCTGCCGCCCCTAGATAGCAGGTGTAGGCCCTGAGGGGAGCGGGGGTGGCTGGGCAGCTGCCGAGCCCTGGTGCAACACGGCCTTGCCCTGAGGCACGGGGATGGCCTACATGGCCTCCCACACATTCTCCTACTCAGAGAGCAGAAATTCAGGGTGGACGGCAAGGCCTTAAGGTCCTCAGAGCCTCTCCAGAATGCGGAACTCTTCCAGCTCCCTCCAGAAAAAGCAAAGGCCAGTTGTTGGGAACACTACCTAGTGTCAGGAGTCAGGGGCCGGCGTCTGGAGGGGTCAGAATGATAGGACCTACACAATAAAATCACCCAGTCACCAGAGCAGAATAACCCAACCGCGCACATAGACACCGCTACACACCACCACCTCACACACAACCGCACAGGCGCACAGACCATCCTAGCCATCTCCGCAATCACACACATTCACAACCACACACACAGCATACACACGAGTGGCCCACCCTGCCATCCTTAACATACAGCTGCCCAGTCCTACACACACACACACACACACACAGGCAGTTCTCACACATATCCTGTGCACACCAGTGGTTCCTTCATAAATAGTAGCTAAGTGTCTGCTGCACTCCAGGCCCTGCAGATGCAGCAGGAACACGACCACAACTGCGACTTTCTGCTCTCTTGGAGGCAATTTCAGAGACTGTAGTGAAATTATGCTGAGGAGGTGGGGTGAGGGGCCTTTAGATGGGGGGCCAAGGAAGACCTCTATAAGAAAGCGAGATCTGAGTAAGGACAGGGGGACCCGCCCAGTGAAGAATCAGAGGAGATCAGCCTGGGCAGAGGGAACCACGAAGGCAAAGGCTGGTAGGCTGCGTGAATGTGGCTTGTCCGAGGACCAGAAAGAAGGCCACTGAGACAGGAGAGCAGTGATTGAGGGGACGTGGGGTGGGAGGAGAGGCACGACTGGAATGCTTGGGGCCTTGTAGGCCAGTGTCAGAGAGTGAGTAGTAGTCTAAAGGTAATGATAAGTCACTGCAAGGTTTTATAGGGAAGTGACATGATCTGATTTAGATCATGAAAATGCTACTTTAACTAGAAGCAATCATGAGAAAAATTTTTATTGCAGTTCTCAGAGTGGAGAAGGCATTTCTAATTACAACCAAACCCAGAGGCCATAAAAGATAATATTACCACATTTGACTACATAAAACATGTTTAATTCTGCCTGGTAAAAACTCCATATACAAAGTCAAATTACAAATGTCAAACAACAGTGGGTGGGAGAGATCCTTTCTATTTGTATCATAAACAGAGGGCTTTTTTCCTTAATATGTAAAGAGCTCCTAAGAAATCAATAATAAAAAGGCAACCATCCTATAGAAAAAATGGGCAAAGGCAAAGGATGGTTGACAGAAAAACAAAGGTGGCTCTTAAATACATATACGTATCTTTTTTAAAACAAACAGGGTCTTGCTCTGTTGCCCAGGCTGGAGTACAGTGGCAGGATCATAGCTCACTGCAGCTTCAAACTCCTGAGCTCAAGTGATCCTCCCAACTCAGCCTCCTGAGTAACTGAGACAACAGACACACATCACCATGCCCAGTTAATTTTTTTCATTATTTTAGAGATATGTTGCCCAGGGAGGTCTCGAACTCCTGGCCTCAAGCAATCCTCCTGCCTCAGTCTTCCAAGTCGCTGGGATTTTAGGCATGAGCCACTGTACCCAGCTCTTAAATATATTAAAAGATGCTCAATCTCATAATAAGAGAAATGCAAAATGAAAGTATAATGAGATATCACGGACAAAGATCATAAAGTTTGATAACGCCCTATATTGGCAAGGACGCGGGGAAGCAAGCACTCTCCTGTCTCATGGTAGTGAAAACTGATACATCTATGAAGGGGACTGGGCAATATCTATCAAAATTTTAAAAGAGCACACACCTTTAACCCCCAAATTCCACTTCTATATACTATTCAGTTGTTTAAAAAAAGAAACAGCAAGACAGCTCTAGATCTACTGATAGGAGGAAATATCCAATATTTTGCTACATTAAAAAAAAGCAGAGCACAGAAGATACATAACATACGTCCACAGGTTAAATGTAGAAAAAAAAGTATCCATGTAGTTGAACATGCACAGATGATTCAAGAATGAAAAACAAGAAACTGGTAACCCTCGTGGTCAGGTGGGTAACATTGCCACGCAGTCTGGTGTTCAGGGAAAAGTCAGGAGCAGCACTGGAAACGAGGGATTGTCAGTGAATGGATGGTATTTAAGCCCCAGGACTGATGAGCTCGCCGGGGAAGGAAGAGACTGGGCGCTGGGCCATGCCTGGATGTGAGGCCTCCGAGGTTCGAGGAACCAAGGAGTGTGGTGGCAAGGAAGCCAAGAGAGGAAAGTGTTTTGAGAAGGAAGGAGTGGCCAGTTGTGTCAGGTGCTTCGGAAGATCAAGGCGCAGGGGACCCTTGACCGTCAGGTTTAGCATCGTGGAGATCCATGGTGACCTTGACAGGCCATTTTTAGAAACATGGTAGGGATGGAAACATTCCAGTGGGTTGAAGAGTGCCACCCAGCACTGGTTTTCAAGGGCCACGGTCGCAGTGGATAAAAGGTGGCCTTTTCCCTGTGACTTTGCTCTATCCAGAAACAACATTGCGGAGGCCTCTAGAGGTGGCTTTGTTACTTACTGTGTGAGCCTGAGCGAGTCATCTAACCTCTCTGTGGCTCAGTTTTCTCATGTATCAAAGCAGGAGGGACGGTACCTTCCTTATCTGGACGCTGTGAGGATGTGGGACAGTGTCTGGCACAAAGATGTCTCTGAGCTCCCGATGCAGTGTTAGTTCTCCATCAGAATGAGTAGTAGGAGGTGACCACAATTGATCTTCCTAATTTGGGGGACATGCTTTGAGTGTAAAAAGGGGCATCGTTAATTATGCCAAGACTGCAGGCATAAACCACACAGTCCTGAGCAAATGCCATGTGTACTCACCATAGTGCTAGGGACATTCTCTCCGTCTAGACAGTGAGGATCAGGCCCAACGCTAAGATCCAGGGACTCCCAGGGAGGCTGGAATTTCCCACACGCAGCTGGGGCGCCAGGGGCTCTCGGTAGGTTCCCAGTCATGACACACTAGTAAGTAAGACAAAGCTTCCTTATCCCCAGAGCCCAGCCCAGCCGCACCCCAGCCACAGGCCTGCCTCCCTGGGCAGAGGGTGTAGGGCACAGATTCTGCCCCTACCCCTGCCCCAACCGCCCACCTCCGCACGTTACCTCCCTCATCCGGCCCTCACCCCACCCCTACCCCGTGCATCTCCCTTCCAGGCCCAGGACTCGCTGTGCCCTTCCCGCTGTGGGCACAGGGTCCGTCCCCGCCCCGGCTCTCCAAAGTGCACTGGGGCTGCCCTCGAGGCCGCCATCGAGGACGCATCGCGCAGGGAGGGCACCAGGGCAGGCTCCCGGGAGTGTGCCCACATAGGGTCAAGGCCCCCGCCAGGCGGGGACAGGGACGGGCAGGGCCCGGCTCGAATCCGAAGTTAAACGAGCGTGGGCGCGTCCTGACTGTAGTCCGTCCCCCGGCCCGGCACTTAACAGTGTGCGGAGTGCTTCACGCCCCGATCTCACTGCAGCCTTCGCAGCAGTCCTGCCCATGGCCACCAGTGCCCCTATTCCACGCGTGAGGAAACCAAGGCTCACACGCGCCAGGAGCCCCTCCGGAGGTTGCCCCGGGAGCGCGTGGCAGCGTCGGGACTAGAGGGACCCGCTCGCCGGCTCCTCCCTCCTGCTCGCCGTCCCCAGGTGTACCCGCCGGGCGCCCCGCCGACACCGCCGAGCCCTGCCCGGGCGGCGCTCGCCTCCGCTGGGGGCCTCAGGGACGCGGGGTCCGGGCCCCGAGGTGGCGGCGCCACTGCTGGTAAGTGCGGGATGGGCCCCCAAGCGCCGCTGAGCGCTGCCGGCAACTCTCGCCGCGGGGCTGGGGCTGGAGCTCGGGGCTTGCACCTGCCTGCGGGCTGGGCTGCGGAGGGCTTGCTGAGGTGGCGGTGGAGGGCTCTCCCCGCAACGCCCCCGCTTTCTCGCCCCTCGATTCTGGCCCCGGTGGGGGTTCCCGCTGCTGGAAGGGTCCCGGACGCCCCCTCCCATGTCCGCAAGCTCCCAAGCTGCCTGGAATGGAGGGAAACCGGGGAGGAGAGGGGCTCATCCTAGGGGGACATTGTGGGGGTGGGGGGCAAGGCTGGACGCTGTCCTGTCCAGGAGCTGGAAAGAAACGGTTGGGCTGGGAGCTGGCTTTGGGGGGCCGCGGGGGGGGGGAAAGCAGAACCGGCTCCACCAGTCTCCAGCCTGGGCTTGGGAGGGAAATTCTTGGCCCGTGAGTCCGTCCCTGCCTGGGGTGTGTCAGGAGGGACTGGGCAGGCAGCTCCAGAAGTTGGAAGGTGGGGGCCGGGGAGGGGGCTGCACCCCAGGAGGCAGCCCCGGGAGGGTGTCAGGCGGAAGCAGCAGTCAGGGCACCCTTCCTCTCAGGCCTGGCAGCCAAGGCGCCAGCCACCACTTCAGTGTCTTTGAACTCTCACCAGGTGAGTGGCCGCCTGCCGGGGAACAGTCTCTTGTGATTGTTAGGACAGCCCAAGAAAGCAGAATTATTTCCCTTTAGCGATAAGGAAATGGGATCAAGGAGAGTTCTTGGAAGTCGCCCAACTAGCGAGTGAATGTTTACCCCTTCAGCATTTATTGAGTACCGACTGTGTGCCAAGCAGTGGTAGCAGCAAGACCAAGCTGACATTCTGGTGTGGGAGACAGTCGATGAATAAGAACAAAAGGTGACAAAGACTTTAATTTCAAACAGTAATTAAGTGCTATGAAAAAAGTGAAGGAGACAGGAGCAGAGTGACTAGGGGCAAGGCCCTTTCAGACCCAGGGTAATCTGGAGACCATGTTGGAGCAGAGACCTCTGTGATGAGAAGGAGCCAGCTACGTGAGGTTCTGGAGGAAGAGCATTCCAGGCAGAAGGAACCAATACAGATCCTTCAAGGCTCCCAGCGTGGCTGGAGCAGAGTGAGTCAGGGTGAGAGTGGAGGAGAGGAGGGTGAGAGTGTAGAATCACTGAATTGAGTCACTGAATCACTGATGAATGCAGAATCATCACGTAGAATGTAGAGTGAGAATTAAAGGGGTTTCACCTTAAGCGTAATGAGACGCTAGTGGAGAGTTTTAGGTAAGGGAGAGACATGAACCAAGCTAATAGCTTCTAGGGGCACAGGAGTGGAAGCGAATAGCCAGTGAGGAGGTCATAGCAATGATACGGGCCAGAGTGATGGCGGCTTGGAGCAGGGTGGTGGGTGGCCCCTCAGGCATTGCGCATGCTCAGAGGTGCAAACCCAACTCCGGAAGCACTCACATGGTCATGCAGGCCCACACACACACACACACGTGGAGAGGCATGTGCTCTCACACCCACCACAGCACAGACACAAGGCACACTCAGGCAGACCCACCCATCCACACCCTCTGAGTCACTCCAAGACCGGGAAAAAGATGTGAGATTCAAGGTCCTAAACAAAGCACATCTCCCCACCACAGAGGCCTTGGCAACCAGTGCGGCTGGGGCTCTCTCAGGCCCAGCACAGAGAGGGGAGTTGTCTCTAGGTATTCCCTGGATCTGGTGTCCTCCCAGCAGCCAGACCATAGCCCCCCACAGACCCCCCACCTGAATTGGTCTTCCATCTTTACCACCCCACTGGCTGCGAGACCTTGGGCAGGTTATTTCCCCTCCCTTCCCTCAGTTTTCTCTCTGAAGACTGGGACTCATCACCCCAGCTTCATAGGAGAGCGACAGCCACAGAGTGACAGTTTCTAGCATCTGGTCTGGGGAGGGCATCCAACAGGGAAGGGAGGGCAGGTGGTGGAAGGCACAGGCCCTGGCACCCACAGCCCAGCCTTGAAGCCACCTCTTCTAAGTGAGTGACTTGAGCTCTCTATACTTCACAGCAATGAGTAGCCAGCATTAATCGAGCACTTACTGTGTACTATGTGCTTTGCGATCATTTGATTATGAGTTTCTTCATCTGTAAATGGGGAGTGCATAGTCATATCCACTTCAAGGGGTTGTTTGAAAGGATTAAATGAGATCCTGCTCATGAAGTGTTTAGCTTCAAGCCTGGTTCATAGTCAGGCACAGTAAATGGTAACTGTTATCATCAGCAAATGCACATCCCCTTCCTTCGGCATACTAGCTCTGTGACTTGGAGCAGGTTACTTAACCTTGGTGTGCCTCAGTTTCCCATCTGCAGCTTGGGAAGAATAGTAGTCACCACCTGCTAGGGTTGTTGTGATCATTGAACAAGTCAGAGCTCAGAATAGCGCCTGGTAGTGATGCTCAGTATGGTCACCTATTCATTAATATCAAGGTTCTTTCTCTTTTTCCCCAGGTGGGCACAGCCCCCAGAGCCCCCACCAGGCGCCATGGACTGGAAGATGTTCCAGGCCCTGCTGAGCGGCGTGAACAAGTACTCCACGGCGTTCGGGCGCATCTGGCTGTCGGTGGTGTTCGTCTTCCGGGTGCTGGTGTACGTGGTGGCTGCAGAGCGCGTGTGGGGGGACGAGCAGAAGGACTTTGACTGCAATACCAGGCAGCCCGGCTGCACCAACGTCTGCTACGACGAGTTCTTCCCCATCTCCAACATCCGTCTCTGGGCTCTACAGCTCATCTTTGTCACCTGCCCCTCGCTGCTGGTCATCCTGCACGTGGCCTACCGCGAGGATCGGGAGCGGCGGCACCGCCTGAAGCACGGTGACCAGTGCGCCAAGCTATATGACAACGCCGGCAAGAAGCACGGTGGCCTCTGGTGGACCTACCTGTTAAGCCTCATCTTCAAGCTCGTCATCGAGATCCTCTTCCTCTACCTGCTGCACACTCTCTGGTATGGCTTCAGCATGCCACGCCTGGTGCAGTGTGCCAACGTGGCGCCCTGCCCCAACATCGTGGACTGCTACATCGCCCGGCCCACCGAGAAGAAGGTCTTCACCTACTTCATGGTGGGCGCCTCAGCCGTCTGCATCGTGCTCACCATCTGCGAGATCTGCTACCTCATCTTCCACAGGGCCCTGCAATGCCTGAACAAGGACAGGCCCCGAGGGGGCCGCAGCCCCTCATCCTCCAAAAGCCGGGCCTCCACCTGCCGCTGCCACCACAAGCTGGTGGAGGCTGGGGAGCTGGATCTGGACCCAGGCAATGACAAGCTGCAGACTTCAGCACCCAAGCTGACCCCCACCTGACCCTGGGGCTGGGGGTGACACTGGGGCTGCCAGCGGGACAGGCAGGGAGGTGCTGTGGGGTGGAGGGTCCCTTGGGGGCTGGGTACCCCACTTTGAATTCACTAAGCCTTCCAATTTCCGCTTCGGCAGATACTTTTTGATGCTGGCCACTGGGCTGTCCACCTGGGAATAGGTATCCCACAGGCCCAGCGCCAGCCCTCGGAGGAGACAGACTATATGCTTGCCATGCAAGGGCACGCTTGGGGCGCTCACAGCAGGGCTTCAGGCTAACCCAGGAGGAGGCGATCGGGCTTCCCTGAGGAAATAACGTGCAAGAGAGGTGAGAAGAGCTCCCAAGCAGAGACAGCAGCCGGCACAGAGGCCTGGAGGCCACACCAAGAGAGACATTTGTCCTGGGCTGGACGCGGGACCAAAAAGACTCTTCCCTCCCCTGGGAGGAGCCACCCAGATTGCCAAGGTGGAGAGGTCTTCCCCCAGCAGAGTCTGGCGGCTGGAGAGTGAGCTTGGGAAGGTGCTGGAGACACCCAGGGGTCCTCGTGTCACCACTTTCCTCAGCGGAGCCCCCCTCCCCCAAACCCTGCTCCGTCTCCCTGCCGCAGCCGCCTGACAAGAACTTCCCGAGGTGGTTTCCTTGAAATCAGTAAAGGCCGTGTTTTATAGAGGCTGGCTCTGTCCCTCCGTTCTTCCACACTCCCACTCCCAGGACCCCGGGGGGCAGGGAACGTGGCCCTCAGAAAGGGAAAGAGCGCCAAGGCTGGGGGAGAAACTAGCGTGGGGGCTGTGGCTGTGGCTGGAAGCTAGGCGGGGGCTGGGACGACCCTCCCCCATGTATATGGTGGGATTCCAGTCATGGCCACAAGAGGGTGCTGTGCTCCCTCTACAACGAACCCTCGGCCTTCATAACTGGCCTCTGCCCCAGTAGACCCACAATCGCTGTCACTCTCATTATAGACAGCCACACTCCCTCCTCCTTCGTCACCCCGTCACTGCCACCACAACCCTCATCTCCACCCTGTGTACACACAATCCCCGTTATTCATACACTCACTCACTATTTACACTCTCAGTCGGCCATGGAGCCGGCTCTAAGGCGTGCAGTCCCAGCCTCAGCCCGCATTTCCCTCGGCTCACTCCACTTTCCCTGAGCACTTTCTCCACGCCAGGCCCCTGTCAGGGTGCTGGGACTGCACAGGGAAGTAGGACCTGAGCCCAGAGAGCTAAGAGTCTGGGGGAGACAGAGACGCAGACTCAGCCCTGTGCTAACCAACCCCGGGGTGGCTCACACCTGTGTCATGACCTGAAATGTAGGACAGGACACCATCGCCCACGCCCAGACCAGAATGGGAAGCAAAAGGGGGTGCAAGGCTACACTAACCCATAGGAACGTTTAGCGACCAGCAAAGCCATGGCCAGGAAGCAAGAGCCAAAACAAGCAAGGAGAGACGTTGTGTAGACAGAACAGGCCGGGGTCCATCTTTGTCCTCCCGAGTGGCCAGTAAGGGGGTGGGTAAGCCAGCCAAGTTTAAAGGGCCCAGGGCTGGGCGGCCACTGTTCCCCACGCCCATGACCAAATCAGAGTTTGACCACTTCGTGAGCACAGCTTCACCATGCTGCACCTTGGGCAGGCTTTCAGAGCCTCAGTCTTGTCATCAATACAATGGGAATGTATCAATCAGGGCCCAGCAGAAAACAGAGGGAAGGAACATTCAACCCAAGTAACTTTAAAGAGAGTCTCCTAGACTTTCAAAGGCATGGGCGTGATTGAGGAAACCCACAAGGGATGCTTCAGTACGCTGCGGCTAGTACCAGGATAACAGTGGACCGTGGCTGTGGGATAAACCCATCCACAGCATCCAAATAAGCCCCCCAACCTCACTCTCCCATCTCCTGCTGCCTGCCAGGGGCTCCCATTGCCCAAGCCCAACCACAAGTCAGAGGGCAAGTTGGCCTCCTGGGGCACAGAGCAGGGTGGAGCAGGGTGGAGAGTGCATCTGAGGGCAAAGGAATATATTCAGCACAGCACCCGGGACAGTTCCTACTTGCATGTTGTTGTAGAGATAAAAGAGACCCTATAGGTAAAACATTAGCACAGTGCTATTGTATTCAGTCAGCACCGAGACAGGGTACAACCATACTTAGGAAAGTCTTTGCCTGATGCAACAAAGGTCAGCCTCAGCTGGGGCTGGAGAGTTACAAAGGTCTCAGGGAGGGGTAATCTCCACCTACATTCCAGCATCTTCCTGGGTGGTTTTCGCTGCCTGGTCAAGGGTGGCTTGGAGATCAGAACAACCAGAGAACATCACTGGCTACCCCAGCAGAGACTGAATGCTCAGCGTGGACTGAACTCCCAGTCCTGGGCCCGTTTCTCCAGGCTGTGGGCCAGGACCATGGAGGAGGTGACATTCCAGCCCTGCCCTGCGCATCCCACCTTTGGGCTAGAGCTATTCCGAGCCGTGCAGCTCACTGATCTCATTCAGTATGTATCATGCTACTTATTCACCACTGAGTCCCCAGGGCACACCGCTGTCACCACAAGCTGGCCCTCACATCCCTTTGGCCTTCTCAGGGACCTTTGACCTCTGTCCCCATTGCATGAGGTTGCACTGCAAGCTTCCTTCGATCATGGGTGTGATCGATTGAGATTTCTTATAGTCTTCAAGTCCACATCTACGGCATAAAGTCACAGCCACCCGGCAGCACAAGGTAAACAGGAGATTATTTTGTATTCATTCACCCGGTCCAAGCCCCCATGAGGCCTGAATGTTTATGTCCCCCCAAAATGTGTATGTTGAAATGCTGCCCCTCAGTGTGATGGTATTAGGAGGTGGGGCCTTCAGGAGGGGATGAGGTCATGAGGGTGGAGCCCTCCTGAATGGGATCAGTGACCTTATAAGAAGAGACTGGAGAAAGATGATCTTTCTCTCTCCACCATTTGCGAACACAAGCAGAAGATGGCCATGCGGAAACCAGGACAGAAGAGGGCCCTCGCTGACCACCGTTGGCCCAGCCATTGCCTGGGGCCACCCCAAGAAGAGCTTGTTCCACCTGGACAGCAGCAGTGCACCTGGAAGTGCTCCCAGGTGGAGGCTATCACCTCGCCAGGCTCCACATGAGTCCTACATTGAAGGGGATGTCTGAGTCTGCCGCCCACCCCCATAGTCTGTCCCCAGCATGGCAGCCAGGAGATCCTGTCAAAATCCAAGTCAGGCCATGTCACTCCTCTGCCCAAAACCTCCAAAGGCATCTTACACAGGCCTTAGAGGGCTCAAAAGATCTGCCCCACCCCACACCTCGCCAGTTCCTTTCTAAACTCATCTCTCCTCCATGCTCACCCACTCCAGCCACACTCACCTCCTGGCTGTTCCTCAAGCAGGAAACACCAGGCGCACTCCTGTCACAGGGCCTCTGCATGCTGGGTCCCTCTGCCTGGAACGATCTGCCCCCTAAACAGCCATGGGGCTCCCTCCCTTCCTTCGGGACTGGAATCACAGCTCGGCGCTCAGCGGCTCAGCAAGGATTTCCTTTCTCTTCTATTTGAAATTGAAACTTGCCACCCCTTGCACTCTCGACCCTCCCTACTCTATTTTCCCCATAGCATTATCAGCATCTAACATGTCCTGTATTTTATTGTGCATCTTCCCGCAGCTGGAATGTAAAATTTCTGAGGCCAGAGATTTTTTGTTGTTTCCTGGTTGATCTCCAGTGTCTAGGACAGTGCCACAGGCCCCAGGAGGTGCTCAGTAACTCTCTGTTGGATTAATAAATTCGTAGACTGGCCTGGTGCCCTGCAAGGTGGTAGGGTATAAACAAGACCCAGCTGCCTGCCCTCAAGGGACTCACAGTCTGATGGGGGAGGGGAGTGAAGATAGGAAAATATTGCACCCAGGGGTTAGTGGGGGTTGTTTTATGGGTACAGAGTTTCAGTTTTGCAAGATGAAAATGTTCTGGAGATCTGTGGCCCGACGCTGTGAATACACTCGACACTACTGAACTGTACACTTAAAATGGTTAAGGTGGTATATTTTACGATATGTGGGTTTTTTAACCACAATTAAAAATAAGAAAACATTCTCAACATAATGTTCCTGGAAATATATATACACAAATAAATAAACAACAACAAAAAACCAGTGCATCCCTGGGCAGTACCTGAGCTGCTGAGAGCACAAAGGTACACCTAACCCAGCAGAGGCCAGCAAGGGGACTTCTGGGAGAAGGTGACATCTGAGAAAAGTCCTGAAAGATTCATAGGGTTCAGCATATGAGGCTGCTCCACGCAGAGGGGACAGCAGGGACAAAGGCAAGAGCACACAGGGAACCACAGACAGTTACATAGGGCCAGGCCACAGAGCAAAAGGGGGAGAGGGCTGAGGATGGAGAAGTGGCCACGGCCTGGAGGCTGGACAGCTCAGCCCCCCCCCCCCCCCCCCCAGAAAGCAATGGGGAGCCAGAGACAGGTTTTGAGCAGGGCAATGTCTCGGTCAGGTTTCCAGGGAAGGGCGAAGGCTGGGTTGCAGGGGTGGGGCTACAGACCTGGAGACCAGCTGGGAGGCCATTGAGCTGGTGGCAGCCCGAACAGGGTCAGGGCACTGGGAATGGGGGTAAGTGTGGGTTCCAGGGATGTTTCCCAGATGCAATGGCCAGGTTGTGGGGACTACTGGCTTGGCTGATCCCAGCTGCTTCTTGATCTGGGGAAGGGGCCAGGTTATTCAAACCCTGACCTCCAGAGCCCCTAAGGAAGGGGTCAGAGCGGGTTGAGGGCAGCCCTGACGTCGCCCCCCGGCCCTCCACCCTCCTCCCTCCTTCCAAGGAATTCAGATCAGAAAGGCTTTGGGAGAGCTGGGCCCAGCCCCAGGAGAGGAACTCGGGAGGGAGCAGAGGCTGCTGCGGGGCGTGGTGAGAACCAGCCTCCAGGGGCCTCTGTTCTCATGCCCTTGAGGGTCAGAACTAAGCGGGGCAGTTGTCAGCTTTGGATGTCCAGGAGGCCCAGCTCAGCCTGGCCCTGGGAGAGGCCCGGAGGGGAAACAGCTCCACACGATCCCCTAGGGGCAGCCATCCCTGAAGTCCTGAGGTCTGAGGGCTCCCACTTGCTCCCCCAGATGTCCTGCCTGGGTTGAAGACAGAGCCCTCAAGGACCAGGCCCTGGGGCCCTGGGAGTCCAAGGACTGGATCCGTGGTGGAGAAACAGGGACCCTTCTGCCACCAGCCCCAGGCGTTCACCGGCCACCTTCCCTGTCCTCAGCCACCCCAGCCCCTACCACCACTCTGCCCTGAGCCCCCAGCCTCTTCTGCTCCAAGGCCAACCCACAGATCCTTTTTGTCACAAACGTTCTGTCACAATATTTTTAGCTACCACCCCCTTGAGAATTCTATGTACCAATATTACTCTCTGTGTTTTGATTGGATCTCCCATCAACCTCACAAAATAGGTATTTTTACTATCATTCTGTAGTGAATTCTCTGCTCTCGCACAGGGTTTTAAGCAACTTGCTTAAGAATGCAGGCGTCATTAGCAAAGTCTCAACTTCTGGGTTCTGCCACCAATAAAGTCTCAGCACTCTGGGGGCAGTGGCCACCATCTCCAGACCTCACAGCTCCAGGCCTTTGAGCCCTTGCTCATGCTGTTCCTCTGCCTAGAATGTTCTTCCCCCTTCCTCTGGCTGATGCAGCCTCCTCCAGGACATGTTCCTAACCAAGTTCCCTGTGAGTCACCCAGTACTTCTAAGGACAACTTCCTGCATCTACAATTTTATCATTACCCAAGGGTTGGGATGCTCAATCCCTGCATCCACCAGTGAGAGCTGGAGGCCAGAGACCAGGCTGGCTGGTGTAGTGTGGCATCCCCAGCTGCCCTGCTTAACGTTCATCCGCCGTGGGTGACGGCAGGGTCTGCCGTCCCTTTGTTCCCTCTGGATGGCCCCACACACCATCTAGAGGCATGAAAATGGGATCCAAGCTAAAGGTCAAGAGGTTCCCCCCACCCTGAGTCTCAAGGGGCCCATCGGAGCTGCTTAGTGACCTCTGAGCCTGCCCAGGCATGGGGATGTCTGAGAATTCTGGAAGACCCCAGCTCCCACAGACTCAAGGACGTGTGGATTATTACCCCGTCTCCCACCGTGGTTCCCCACACCATAATTAGCCTTGATGGCCAAGTCCTGGCATACTAGGGCCACCTGACAAATGAGTGGCCCCCACCCTCTCATCCCCATCGTCCACCCCTCACAGCCCCGCAGCCAGTTGCTGGGATCCACCGCTCTTACTGCCAGCTTTCAAATCCAGCCACCCTGAAGGATCCTGGCCTGGGAAAAGTCCATCCCATGGCCAAAGATCCGCAGGGGAGGAGGGTTTAGTTAGCCTGGAACACCTGGTGGACAGAGAGCGGGGAAGAGCAAGGGCAGGGGGCTTCTCAGCCCCTCTTGGCGACCCCCAACTCACAGTGCCACCTCCCGTGAGTGGGCTCGGGCGTCTGCACCTCCCAGTCCCCGCCCCGTCCCTCTCAAGGCCCCGCCGCCCTCCCCGTCGCGTTTCCTGCCCCAACCCCGCCCCCGGCGCTATTTAAGGCGCCCCCGCCCGCCGCCGGCAGGTCCAGCACCGCTCCCCCGGGCGCCGCTCCCGCGTCGTCCCCGCCGCCACCTGGGCTGCCCGGCAGGCAGGCGGTGAGTTGGGGGAGGGGGGCGCCACCTGCCAGCGGGAGGTCCGGCGGGGGACAGGGGTCCCGCCCCAGCCAGGGACTGAGGGCGGCTGCGGGACGGGACGCCTGCCGCTCTCCCTGCCTGCGCTTGGCCAGCTCCAGGCTAAGCGCGGTTCCTACCGTTTTCTCATTGAATCCTTACAGCAGCCCCGGGAGGCGGGAATATTATTGTTTGCACTTTACCAGAGAGGAGAGTGGGGCGCTCAGAGTTTGTTGCTTATCCCAGGCTCCAGTTAGTAAGGAAGAGCCGAGATTTGAACCCAGGTCTGGCTCCAGAGCCTGGCTCTAGACAGCCTCCTGCCTGGGAAAGGGCACTCCTCCCTCCCCTGCCCCTACCGGCCTTCCCCCCAAATGTTTTGGGAACCACGTGGCCTGTGCCTCCACCCTGCAATGACGATTCCTTTCAAGAGCCTAGAATTTGGCAGCAACAGCTTTGGAGGGGAGGGCCGGGGGTGCAGGCAGAGGACAGGACCAAGTGTCCCTCCTTAAGTTTCAGGTGCTCGTTATAGCTGACACGTGGAGCTAATGGGAGATGCTGCCTCCAGCTTCCAAACCGCCCCCACTGCAAGCTCAAAGATCACAGTGAGGCCAGCTGGGGGAGATAGGAGGGAAGAGGTTGGAGGTTGGCAGGGACCTGAGGCTTTGAGTGCCTAAAAAGCTGCTGATAGAACCTCTACCCTCACCATCCCCCACCGTCTGGGGTGACCAGCCTTAGGCAACAGGGGGGAAGGGCATGCCCGGCTGTGCTGCTTGGGATAAGTTCCTCAAAGTCTCTGTTCCCATAGGCAAAGGAACCTCAACTTGATCCACATCTCCTTGGCCTGTGGCCATCCTGGGGCTCTGGCTGGGGACAAGAGGAACGCAGATGTATGATTAGGCAGGGACCCTCGCCATACCCAGGGCCATTCAGAGAAGCAGAAGGAGGCCACAGAAAGAGCTTAGCAGCCATCCTCCAAAGATCCGCTTTGGGTCCTGCCGGCCCTGCTGAGCGTGAGCACCTGGGCCAGTGGAATGGGGTTTCCCTGCAGGGCGTTGCTAGGGCGAGAGAGAAGGACGCCGTGCTGACGTGCTGATGCTCTGTCTCCCTGCAGACAGAGGCCCGGGAGCCATGGGTGACTGGGGCTTCCTCGAGAAGCTGCTGGACCAGGTCCAGGAGCACTCGACTGTGGTGGGCAAGATCTGGCTGACGGTGCTCTTCGTCTTCCGCATCCTCATCCTGGGGCTGGCCGGCGAGTCGGTGTGGGGTGACGAGCAGTCGGATTTTGAGTGTAACACGCTCCAGCCAGGCTGCACCAACGTCTGCTACGACCAGGCCTTCCCCATCTCCCACATCCGCTACTGGGTGCTGCAGTTCCTCTTCGTCAGCACACCCACCCTGGTCTACCTGGGCCACGTCATTTACCTGTCTCGGCGAGAGGAGCGGCTGCGGCAGAAGGAGGGGGAGCTGCGGGCACTGCCAGCCAAGGATCCACAGGTGGAGCGGGCGCTGGTGGCCATAGAGCGCCAGATGGCCAAGATCTCGGTGGCAGAGGATGGTCACCTGCGGATCCGTGGAGCGCTGATGGGCACTTATGTGGCCAGTGTGCTCTGCAAGAGTGTGCTAGAGGCAGGCTTCCTCTATGGCCAGTGGCGCCTCTATGGCTGGACCATGGAGCCTGTGTTTGTCTGCCAGCGAGCACCCTGCCCCTACCTCGTGGACTGCTTTGTCTCTCGCCCCACGGAGAAGACCATCTTCATCATCTTTATGCTGGTGGTCGGACTCATCTCCTTGGTGCTCAACCTGCTGGAGCTGATGTACCTGCTGTGCCGCTGCCTCAGCCGGAGCATGAGGGCCCGGCAGGGCCAGGACACCCCTCCAGCGCAGAGAACCTCCTCGGACCCTTACACGGACCAGGTCTTCTTCTACCTCCCCATGGGCCAGGGGCCCTCGTCCCCGCCATGCCCCACCTATAATGGGCTCTCATCCAGTGAGCAGAACTGGGCCAACCTGACCACAGAGGAGAGGCTGGCTTCTTCCAGGCCCCCCCTCTTCCTGGACCCACCCCCGCAGGGTGGCCGGAAATCCCCCAGTCGTCCCAGCAGCTCTGCTTCCAAGAAGCAGTATGTGTAGGGGACTGGGGCTTATGTCACCCAAACGAGGAGTCCCCAGAAGTCGGGCTGCCTGGGGTGCCCCTTCCTTGAAGGCTCTGCAGAGGTGACTAGACTGGGGAAGCAGGTGCTTGCTGGCCAGGGGGCCTCACTGCAGGTTGTTCTTGAACACCTGGGGCCTTCCTGGTGACCAGAGGGCACTATGGTTCTGTCCAGAAGGTGGGTTAGCCCCAGGCACAGAGCCCGCATGGGGTGCTCTTGGCCAAGGGTGTTGTGAGCCCTCTAGCCTTTTTCACCTGCTGCAGAGGGACCCAGAGCCAACTCACCCAACCCCACCCTTATGGAAGATTCACCCCTGCCCAGGTTGTCCTCACAGGAAAAGGCTGATCGGGGCTGCTGGGTCGGCCTTGGTCACACGGACAGAGCCTGTGCTGGATCTCACTTGTCAGGGGACTGCTGCCTCGTTTTCATCACTCCTTCCTAGTTCCACTGTTTATGCTTCTAAAATAAACAGGACTTGATCACAAGCTAGGTGTGTATTGATGCTGTCATGGTGTGCTTCAGGGTGGGGCAGGGACGGAGACTTATTTTGACCAGACTTGCTTTTCTTTTGGGTCCTGTATCATCTGTCTTTGGTCTCTGCAACCCCGGCTCCAGCCAGCACCTTAAACCCTCTAATTCATACCTTCTGCCTTCAACAGCCCTAAGTGTTCTGCTTTTGAAATGCCTCTTTTCATCCCCACTGCCCCAGCCCACTAATCGGTGGCCAAAGCAGTGTCCTTGCCCTGCCTGCCCCATGCCCATCCGGTGCCCCGGCCACACCACCCCCGACAATGTGCTTCCTAACCGGACAGTTTGCTCCCCAAGCGAGCCTGCCAGCCAAGCCCCTCACAGTCCAATTCATACGGACCCTGCATTCCCACCTCATCCTGGACCCCTTGGGATTTGGGAAGGGAGGTTTCAGTCACTCGTCCTTCCCACCTTGGCCCTTTCTAGTCTGCCCACCAGAAGGAGCAACTTAAGGATCTGCGTCATCTCCTCTCCATGCACCCAAAACTCAGAACAGACAATGGTAGTGTGCAGACGTGGAAGGGACTGAACCTCGCCAATGAGTCGCAAAGGCTGCAGGAAAAAAATGAGCAATTGAACTGGAGTTCACTGGGCAGGGAAAGAACACTGAGATTCAAGCAGAGGAGACTGCTTATGCAAAGGCCCAGAGGAGGGGAATGGCCAGGGGGTGGAGGGGGTGCTTGTGGCCTGATGAGCCATCTAGAATGCAGGAGGCACGGCTGAGGACAGGCCCACTGTTGGCCAAACTGACTTTCCATGTGGAAGGTGACCCAGGTAGGGGAGAGCCCTCAGGTAGTGACACTCGTGAGCAAGCTGGTCGTCCTCCCTACCCAGGGATGGCTGGGGCTGGAGGAAGGAATGAGTCCACCTCATGTGGCCACATGTTTTTCCTTGAGAGCCACAATGCCTTTATGAGGGGCTAATTTAATTTTTCATTAAATTAGAAAGGATCATTTTGTTTTCAAAATTTTTGTTCTATTTTCATAATAAAACACCATGGCCCCAAGGAAAAAAAAATTTCCAGTGTGCCAGCCAATGTATTAAAAGCTTCCTCCAAGGGGCCGGGCGCGGTGGCTCATGCCTATAATCCTAGCACTCTGGGAGGCCGAGGTGGGCGGATAGTTCTGAGCTCAGGAGTTCGAGACCAGCCTGAGCAAGAGCGAGACCCCGTCTCTACCAAAAAATAGAAAGAAATTAATTGGACAGCTAAAAATATATATAGAAAAAATTAGCCGGGCATGGTGGCATGTGCCTGTAGTCCCAGCTACTCAGGAGGCTGAGACAGTAGGATTGCTTGAGCCCAGGAGTTTGAGGTTGCTGTGAGCGAGGCTGACGCCACGGCACTCGCCCCAGGCAGGAGAGTGAGACTCTGCCTCAAAAAAAAAAAAAAAAAAAAAAAAAAAAAAAGCTTCCTCCAATATGTACAAGCCTTGTGGTCTGGAGTCAATCATTTCACTCTCCTGAGTCTCAGTTTTCTCATCCCTAAAATGCAGATAACAATGCCTGCCTCACACACAAGAAGAAATAAAATGAGGGAAAGTGTATGACTGTGCCTGGCTCAACGTAGTCACACAGTAAAATTCAACTCACGCTTTCCAGCAAGGCTAACATACATCCTTCCTCCTCCAGGAAGCCCTCCCTGACTTCTCCAGCTAGTCTCCAGTGATGACCTCTATCTCTCAGGGATCTGGACCCCTGCTTAGTAGGTGTCTACCTCAGCAAGTCTCTAAGCGTCGCCAAGGAGACACTTTCATTCCCCATGGGCCTAGCCCAGTATTCACTTTGGCAGTGAAATGAGGGATTGAGTTAGACTGGGCAGAAAGGAATGCGTCCACACGTTGGACAGGCATGACCCCAGGAAGTTGAGGTCCTCTTCTGAGGGATTCCTCCTAGCCAGGGTGAGAGGCCAGAGGCTGTGGGTTAGAGGTTGGTCTCAGAGCCGGCCCTACCTGAGGGCTCTAGGAGCCTGAGTTTCTGGTTTTCCCTACAGTCCTAGCTTGGAAAGGTAGAAAGAAGGAAAGTTTAGGTGAGTGGAGAGAGCATCTTTCCTCTTCCTCAAAGCTCGCCTGCTCTGAGCTTGGTGTCGGGGCTGAGGTCAGGCCGGGGCTTGAGGGGCTTGGACCTTTGGCAAGAGTGGGGTTCGGTGCTAGGCTGGTGGCTACACAAACACAAGGGCAAACGGGCTGGGGGTTAGGAGTGAGGACAGTGGGGTGGGGCAGGACCACACAGTTTGGGCTGGGGGTGTGGTGAGGACTCACACAGTGGAGCGGGGATGTAACTCCATCCCTCCTGTACTATTTGCTAGGGCTGGGTAACAAAGTGCTACCAACTGGGTGACTTAAACAACAGAAATTTATTCTTACAGTTCTGGAGGCCAGAAGTCTGCAATCAAGATGCCCGACGAGTTGATTCCTTCTAGAGCTGTGAGGGAGAATCTGTTCTCTCTCCCCGCCACCGGTGCTGGCAATCCTTGGCACTCCTTGGCTTTTAGGCACACACCCCCACCTCTGCCCTCCTCTTCACGTGGCATTCTCCCTGTGTGCATGCCTGCGTCCAAATTCCCCCTTTGCATAAGGACACCAGTCCTGGTGGATTAGGACTCACCCTAATGACCTCAAATTAACTTAGAATGTAACCTCTGGAAAATCCCTATTTCTAAATAGGGTCATATTCTAAGGTACTGGGGGTTATGACTTCAATATAGCTCAAGGGAGGGGCACCATTCAACCCGCATCACCACCCCACTGGCCCCAGCTCACCTCTAAGCACTGGCCGGGAGACCGAGGAGAATGTTAAGTACACGTTGGACGATGCGGCTGGGACGGAACTGGGCAGGTTCACACCTTACTTCCCCCTCTGCTTCCTTCTCCCCCCACCAGCCTCCCCCTCACTGCCACCAAATCTAAGGTTGACAGCCAGCGGCTCTCAGGCACAGAAAGAGCTATAGTCCGGAGTTAGGAGGCTTGGCTCCCGCCTCCCACCTCTCATACTCGCTCAACTATGGTTCTTTTCCTTCTCTAGGCCTCAGGCCTCAGTTTCCCCACTCTGAAATGAAAGGTCTGGATGAGAAACAGGTATGCGACAATTAGGTGTGAAGAGTGTTGCGTGGGGTAACTTGTCACTAGCTATTGATCTAAAGATTATGAGCGATGTGCTATTTTTCATGAATCAGAACAGATTCAAGGTTATTTCTATGACAAGATCAATTCCACTCCCTTGAACGCACATTGCCTTCTTGAGTAGGAAAGAAAGGGATGGGGTTACGTGGAGTGCACTGGGAATTTTGCGTAACCCGGGTCATCTTATCCGTGACCCGTGGGAGCATGCGAACATCTCGGGCCGCGCATAAACAAGGCAGAGAGCTGTCGG
>RJWJ010019189.1:0-30638 GCA_004363605.1 Indri indri | reverse complement strand
TTTTTTTTTTTTTTTAACTGCTGTTCGTGAAACAAATTTCTTAACCCAAGCTATTGCTCCATAAACTTGTAAAGTAGAATGTGACCAGGAAAAAACCTCAATGTTGGATACAGTAAAATTTATGTACCTAAGTAAATGGCTAAATGTCATTCATTGCTTCTATTTGTAAAAACACCATTTAATCATTTTTGTGGAAAAATCAAATTCTTTATCTTCTTCTTTGCAGAAACATTCGAGCATACCATAGTTAGAATTGGCAGGTTTTTTTTTTTTTTTTTTGTAAGTGAGAGAACTTCAGTTCTAGGAACAGACATTCTGCCCTTGGCATAATTCTGTGCCTTTTGATAATAATAATAGCTTTACTACACGAGCAAAGGGACAATCTTAACGAAACCTCTGAATAATACCACATATGATACAACATAGTATTTGAACATACGTGAAATATTGACCTCACATCCATCAACTCTCATGTTTCCCTGCAGCAGAGTGTGACAGTAGAATGCACTTGGCTTAAACATGAAATAAAACATTTACCAGGTGAAGGGTACAACATTTCTGGACTTGGTGACATTTTTGGTTTTGAAGTGACACGCTGGGGCCTCTTAGGAACTGAAAGAGAGAACTCAGATGATGAGTCATTTGGTTTCAGCACCTCCCAGTTGTGCTTAACCCATAAAGCACGACCACACGTAGCCTGAGCACTGCTAAAACAAAGCGGTACTCATACTGGAGTTAAAAAACTAAACTTAAGCTCTAGAAATAGATCAGTTAGAATTCCAGATATTTTTTAGAAAAATTAAGTCTGAAACAATGCAAAATCTGACAAAGCATCAGGGTAGGATGAAGAACTTTTTTGAAATCTTTATTTCAGAGGAGATAGCAATTAAATGAATGCAAGTGTGCATTCACTTTCTGCATGTGTTTGCTTGACTTCTCCTTAAGCCCACCCTCCTGTCCCCTTGCAGATGAAGTAGGTAAAGACAGGGAAGTCAGAGGAGAATGCTGGGAAGCATGGATAAGCTTTAAGTCATCTGGGGCAAAAGCAGAGAGTAAGCGGACAATGGTAATGGAGGCAGCGGTTCATATCTGCTCCCTCTGCATTTCTCAGGCCCCAAAGGAACCTTCAAATGAACTTGTTCACAAACTAAAATTGGCTTTCCACAAATGTTCCTTTGGAGTAACAAGATGCTGATGTAATAGACACCAGGAAAAAAACCCTTAACTTATTTACAGTGTATTCTATAGTTTCAAAAATGCTTTTATAAGGTTTATATCCTTTGACTCTTTCCATAATGCTGGAAGGAAGGAATTATTAGCTACACTTTAAAGGTGAGGAAACAGAACCATGGGCAGGTGACATTATTTGCCCGAGGTTACATAGTTATTAAGTGCCAGAGTCAAGACTTGAACTAAATGCTGAAGATCACACATTATCAATAGGTCCACATACTTGGGCTCTCTATATCACAGTTCTAAAAGTCAGATTTTAACTTGCTTCTCATTTTTTGGGTGGAAATAATACACCTGTCCTAACAAAATGTCACTGTAAGAATCAAATGTGAAATGTCAAAATGATGTGAAATTATACTACTATAAAGTTTTTTCACTTCTCAAGGATCTTTAAAAAATTTGGCACTAAAGAATCCAACTATATCCGGATTGTCACATTTTTTGTCCATACAAAAAGTAGGAGCATCCATAACTCTGATGGTTTATGAGATCTCTAGGTATAAAATTAGCAATGGGATTGTTGACTATTACCTATGAACAAGGAATCTAAAAATCAAACCTTTATTGACTTATAAAATATTCTTGATGATTTGTTCCAAACTTTGGATCCCACTTTGCCCTCAAATGCAAAATAAAGATGTAAATGTTTCTATTTAACTTATAAACATATTTTAAGTAAAACTAACAAGAAAGGTAACATGTCTAATTACATAATTTTATTCTGAAAAAAATGGTGGAGGAACAAAATTTTGTTGCATTTGAAGTTATATACAATATTGTTAGGTGATATTCTTATTATAGCTCAACAATAATAATTTGCATTGGTATTATACATATAAACAGAACATTCTCCCCCCAGAATGACCTTTTGAAATTTATAAGAGCTGACCAAGGGTGACAGACTAGGATTGGAATACTAGGATTTGTGTTTAAAATATTTTGTGATACCTAACCTGAGCAAGAGAGAGACCCTGTCTCTACAAAAAACAGAAAAACTAGCTGAGCACAGTAGTGTGTGCCTGTAGTCCCAGCCTCTTGGGAGGCTAAGGCAGGAGGATCACTTGAGCCCAGGAGTTTGAGTTTGCAGTGACCTATGAAGATGCCACTGCACCCTATCCCAGGAAACACAGAGAGCCCTTGTCCCAAAAAAAGAAAAAAAATTTGTGATATATATGTGTACATACACACACATCTGTGGAAGTCTCTAAAAATCTAGTGTATTGCTGGCACCTGATAAGTAAGATTCATATTCTTACTATGGGAGGGGGATATCCCAATTCTACCCACTTTTAGAAAGCAAAATTAGAATGCATTTTGTTTTTCATGATCAGTTTTCCAAATTAATTCCTTACATTAAGTAGCACTGACAAAGCCAGAGTATTTGGGTTGTAGCTGCTTTCCACAGCACATGGTGACAGATTGGAAGTGACCTCGGTTGGGACAATGCCAGGAGGCCCTCTTGTTGCAGTTTTGTAGCCACTCCAGGGTTTGAGGTTAGAGAGTGGAATGCACTGAGCTTATGAATCTATCCATTCTGAAGTTGCATATCTTGTCAAGAAAGGTTAGCTAAAGGTCTAATTCAAAATTAAACAAATTTGAAACTTAGAATATAGTATAATGGAAATTAGAGCAAGTTCCTGATTTACTATACTGCGTTTTAATAAGTACAAAGTACAGCTTCATGAGATAATTACAAATATATTTTTTCTATTACTTCATATCTCCTTTACTTCAAAACATTTTTTTCCTAACCAGGAATTTATAGCCCGAATGTCTTAACTCCTGGTATTTCTTATTTTTCATCTTTTCTCTTATATTCTGACATTCATCAAGTTTCCATGCTTTTTATTTCTACTGCTCATTTCTTTACTCTTCTTCTATGCTTTATATTCATATAAGAAGTTGAGAGCTTCCCATATAATTTTATCTGTCTATTTTTAAAGTTAGATTTTAGTATCCTATCAACAAATTTAATATACTTGTTTTATTTATTTAATAACTTGGTTTGTTTAAATTTTGATATATTTTATTCCTATTCTATTCATTAATCATTATTCACTAATCGTTACTTATTTTTACCAGTACTTCTTCTATGTTAATGTTTCAAATGTATTTATTGTTATTATTTAAAATTTCTTATTCTTTGGGGGAATGTTGCCTTGGTACCTTCATATATTTATGTATCAGGATATATTATGTTCATATCTGAGTTTTAGTAATTAATTAGAACAGATTTAACATATTACCTGCCATAAAAGTTGTATTTAATTCACCCTAGTTTTGACCCTAGGTCTGCATGAAACATATATAAAATCTTACTTGTTGATATTTATTGTTGTAATTAATATTGACAATTTAATTCTAAAAATCTGGATTAAATGAAGTCAATAAATTTCATTTTTCTATTTATGTTTACGTTTAAATTACACTCAAAGTTTTTATTCTATTTTTGTAATAAAACACTGTGGCCCCAAGGAAAAGTTTCTGATTTTTTTGCGTGGCAGTCAATGTGTTAAAAATATGTGAAATAAGGCAGATTTAAACTCATTAGCTACATATGGAACACAGAATAGTCTTGCAGGGAATTTTCCTTTAAAGAAAAAAATTAATGATAGGTAAAATTTCTCTCAGAATCAGATATTAGATACCATACCTAAACTATAGGGTTTTTTTTCTTTCTTTCTCAGCACAAATTCTGAGCTATGACTCAAGTATTTGTGGCGGAATCCAGAATCACTACCTGGATCATGTGTAATTTTGATGATTCAAAACTTTCCTTTCCCCAGATCATTAGTGGTAGTAAAGATCCCTTTCCTGATATACTGGATGGACATACCTCAGATACTTTATGTAGGCAGGCCAAGTATTGAGGAAAATTTCAAATTAGATGATTGTCAGGAGGAATCACATTCAGGCATAGACAGGGAGGCATAGGAGTATGGTCTCAGGCTGGGAGAGGAAAAGGGAGTAGGCAGGCACCTCATTCTAAGAAATGCCATTCCTCTCTATCCCATATTAAATAACATAACATTAGGGAAGCTCTGTTGGAATAAGCTCTTCCAATTATGAGCTTTTCGATCATGTCTAAAAATAAATTTAAATATTTACTAGGTTACAGAGGACGACTTGTTTTATAAGGGTTAAACTCAATCTGCTCTCATTCAACAGAATAAGCTCATTAACCTTAAACTTTTCAAGCTAAAATATACAACACATATTTACCTGGTTGTGTCTGTGGCACTCTTGGGCGTGGTGATGTTTTTGGCTTGGCAGGAGCACGCGGTGTCTGCTTGGGAGCTAAAAGAAAGGACACAGGTTCGGAGCTCTTGAGGCCTTCAAGAATGACAGTACCTAAGCCTCTAGGAGCTCAGAGATGTTTGTCGAGTGACTAAGGATTAAATACACAGCAATTAATGCAATTAAAGCTCCTAAAGATCTGCAAAGTATAGGAAGACAATTTTTCTATATAATGGAAAACAAAACAAAAAAGCACATTAAATGACATCCAAGATATTCAGCTGGCAAAATGAAACTGCTGAAACCTCAGAAATATCTTCTTCAAATATCTTTTAAATAGGTTGAAAATAAATTTCATAAGAATTCTTTATTACAAGTTCACATTTTATCAGAATATCCAGACATGTTATTTTAAAAGCAAACACAATGTTTTCTAAATAAAAAACAAAATTATTATGTTATTATGTTATACTACGAATATAGAATGTATTTTCACAGCAAGTGCTAATGGAAAAAATAAATCTACCAAACAAAATAATTTTTGTTGGTTAGGAAGAGAAATTGGACACCATGGATACTTTTCAATGGAGAGTTATTCCTTTCCTGGGCAATTCCTAAAGAAGTTCTAGGACATTCAGTATAAAAACCAATTGTTTCTTCATCAAGAAAATTAAAAGCATATCCTGTTGAAGGAAAGAAATTATCAGATGCAAGGCTGCAGCTTATGGAAACACCTGATTTGGTTGAACCAGTGTTTGGGATAAAAAAGGAATAAAATGGTGTTAATGTCATGCAGTTTCAGACACCTTAAGAAAAGATTGCTGAAAATAAGACTTTTTAGACATCAGAAATTTCTGAAGCACTCTGCAGAGGATTCTTCCCGATACTAAATCAAAATATACAAGATATGCTGTGGTTTCAGTGGAATCTTCTTGTTTGCAGAGAGATGAACACCAAGAAATGTTCACTGGTTTAGAAACCGGAATTTGGGGGTTTAGAGCTGCCTTTGCTAATGACTGGGTCTGCAGTCTCAGGTTTTCCATCAAAAGTTACACAGTTTTTAAGAACCCTGCAATTCCCAAATTCTGTGATTCTAGAATTTTTTTTTTCCCCGCCCCAAGCCCACAGGAGTAAATTCTCCAGCCCACCATCCCATCCCCTTGGGGCGTTGAGACGGGCTTTCCCAATGGCATCAGGCTCCCCACTGATGGATGCATGTTACGAGGAGCTCGCATTGCCCAGCTCTGCTCAAAGGATCCATTCACCCTTTCCCTGGAAAGGCCAGCTAGGGCTTGGAAGAGATGTGTTTATCCAGAGTTTTATGTTCGCTCTGGTGCAAGGAGGAGATCCAAGGCGAACTCCATTATCCTCGTGTTACTGGATTCATGGGACTCCAGACTAGTGCCGTCCAGCTCATCCTGGTCTACACTGGCTCTCATTCCTCACAGCTAGACATACTCATTGTTAATGGAGCTGGCAAGGAGCCTGTTGGAGCAAGGCTGTGGATTCTTCTTACATGCTAAGCTGGCTTGTCCCTTCCCAGGGCAGTGAAAAGTCTATATAGAATCTCAGAGTTGAATCTTAATGTTGGGTAAATCTTAGCATTGGATAAAATCTGAGAGGCCATCTTGCCCAAAACCCCAATTATAGCAGAAATTTCTCCTACATCTTCTAGGATATGTTCAGGTGTTCATGGAACTGAGATGGATGGGTGAGGTGAAAGGTTGTAGGGAGATTGGGCCTTGTGATCCAGAGAGCACCACCATCCTGGGGCTTAATAGGTACCATCTGGCCCTGGTTTTCCTTCACGATCCTGCTGCAGAAGCCATAGGCAATCGTGCCGTGCTAGTGGTGGCATCAGTGAGTGAAAAGGAGACCTGTCTCACTTTGCTTGTGTTTCTGTTTCCAGACATTGATGAATGTCACAGTCTTGTGATTTTCTAATTCTCAACTTCTTCGCTTACTGAAGTTCTATCTGATATGCTGTTTGCTTCCCTCAGGGTATAAGAAAGATCACCTGAAGGTAAAGGCATGTCATGAAGCAATTCCATGAAAATTGATAGAAAATGAGATAAGAGTCACTAGTACCAATATTTGCAATTAGACATTTCGATAATGTTACTATAGCTATTAAAAACAAAACTGGACAAGTTAGATACAACTGATAAAAATTCCATTAATGTAGTCAAGGTAGAATTTTGATTAAATTTAAACTGTAGAGTTTATAGACAATGCTTAGTAGGACATTCCAGAGGACAGTGAGTAAAATTAATATCCACATCTCCTTTGGAAATAGAGCCATATAAAATAGTACAATGATAATCAAAACAGAAGTTTGGGCTTATTTAAGATAAACTTCTGTTTCATGGAAGCCTACAGCTATTAAGAGAATTTTTCCTTGTAAGAAGAGGCACATTTAGCTGTCCATGTGGATGATTTGTTTTCATTCATTTCAAACTCCACTACCTCATACCTTTATGACCAGCAAAAGTAATTGGTTTGATTTCAGTTTCTCTTATTTGTATACAGTGAAATGGCCAAACCGTTGTAGGAAGGAGTGGAAAGAAGTAGGGTACCTAAATAATGACAGGGTGACTGGCCAGTAATACTCTCTTTTATGTGGATTGAATTGTTAAGCCTGTTTCTGGAGGTTTCTCTTAACTTCAAACACAAATTAGATATCTTAAAATACTTTTTACACGACCACAGAAGTTGTAAAACTAGTCAAGATGATAAAGTAATTAAAATTAGAATATATGTAAATAGCATATAAATGTTCTTCCTCAGAAACATTCCTGTTTCTTGAATTAAACACTTGTAGAGTAACCGAAAGGTGTTTTTCTGTCATATCCTAAAGAAAATTCACAACACTGCCAGTTGAGTGCTTACCGAAGATAGTGAGACATCAGACAGGTGGAATCACCCATCAAAGGCTGTGAGCAGAGTGATGAAGTCAGGGCCTTTGACATCTAGAAGTGACCTTATCATCATTTTACAAACACTCACCTCATATATGAAATACAAAATAGTGTATTTACCGGGTTCAGTCTGAGGCTCATCTGGGCTGGGTAGGATTATAGGTTGAGAAGGCAGAGGTGATGCTTCTATGGCAACTGAAGGAAAGTACTTAGGTTACTGCAGTGCTTGACACAGCTTGAGTATAGATGACAGACAGGATGGTGACTGATAGATTTTTAAAAGTAAAGAAAATTGTAAATCTGCAACAAAACAGTTGCAGATTGACTTCTTTATAATGCATTTGGTTTAAAAAAAACTGAGAGATGCCAGGTTACAAAGTACTTTTGAAATCCTCACACAACATTAGGACGCTACCTCCTCGACAATGCTAGAAAGACATAGTCAACAGGAATTATGGAGTAAAAAGGTAATTTAAAAATGTTACAGCATGAGCTAGTTAAGAAACATTGAATTTCAATTAAACAATGGAGAACAAAAATCAAGCATGGAAATGAAGGTGACGGAATGAATGTTAACGGAAAACATGTTGCTAGGTCAAAGTATAAATGGATCATCATACAAAAAATGTATGATCTAAAACATTCAACACAATGCCAACCTAGCATCATGTTCAACATTAGGAAAAAAGATGCCATAGATTCAACAGTTTCACTGACTTAAGTAGAAAAAGAGAGCAAGGTCTTGATACAGAACTGAATGGGAGCAGAGCCATTTTTGGACAATGGCTATGAATAGGGGCACCTAGAAAGAAAAGTAACTGCCATGGCAGAGAATGATGGTGCTACATGAATTCACAATGAGAGAGACCCTGAGGTTCTCCGGTGATGGTGGCAACAAGGACAGAAAACACACGAGGTTGGGCTGGCGAGGTTATTACCTAATGTGGTCTCAGGTGGTTCAGACACATATGTAATAGATTCCACAACTGTATCAAAACAAAGGAGAACAATTTTAAAAACTGTAAAATATTAAGCTATAGTCAAATATTTCTTTCTTGAATGTAAACACCTTGTTCTCTAAAGAATTTTCATCATAATTTTACAGATAGAATAATGGATTTAGAAAAAAAACAGAGACTCAGGAAGACACTCCTATTCTATAATACTAATCCTCCAACTAATACTTATGTTTTAACTGTCATTCTCTGGCTTTCAAACATTATTATGTCTCAATCTTTAGATACCAGCAGAGAAACAGAAATTTCTTTCTGTATTCAGAGAGAGTTAAGAATTCAAGAATGTCAGAAGCTATGGCTCTTCATATCTGTTCAACTGTAGATCAAGTACTACAGTTTGAACTTTCATGTTCCATGGATATAGCATATGCCAAGTAAAAATGTGTTGAACAAACAAATTAAAGCATGTAAACCTTTACCACCTTCAGTCTTTGACTCCTCTGGCCTGAATGGTGCTTTGGCAGTGGGATACACATAATCTGTTTCGGCAGGTGCTAGGGAAGAAACAGGGAATGGCTGGTTAGTGGTGGGCAGCCTGAAGTACACTGTAACGGATTCCTGTGTGTAATCTGAAAACAGAGGTTAGCTATTTTAAGCAGATACATTCTTGAAAATCACATATTGGTAGATTATAAAGATGACTACAATTTAGGAAGGCAGAAATGAAGGCTGGAAAAGAAGGCAGTATGCTGTGTGGGAAACACACACACACATACACACACACACGATAACTGGCAGAGTCTACAGCAATTTCTACATGAAGCAAAATGTATAATTTCATTTCCTTGCATATTTGGTATAAGGATTCTGGTAAGAAAAAGACACAGAATGAATCCCTTGAAAGCCTGGGGGATGAATCCTAAAAATGATATGAAAATGAAAAATGAGATGTACATATTCATATTGAAAGAGTGACCAGAGTATTAAAAAATTAAATTTGGCATTCAGAGTGAGAAGAAAGTAAATGAGGAAATTCTGAAACTAGTGTAGCAATGCACTAGACACTAGCATGATGTGCTATATATCTTGACTTTCAAGACCTGCTGGATGAGCATGGGTTGGTGGCTATGAAATGTCGCAAAGCATGAGACATCCAAAGATGACCTTTGCAATGAGATGGAAAAGCACATATGCCTGACTTCCCATTGGGAGACATTTTTACCTATAGTCTCCTTTGATGACTCAGTGCTAAATGTAGCCAATTCCAGAACATCAGAAGCTATCAAAAAACACAAAACAGTACAATTGATCAAGGATGAGTTGTTGTGAGCACTGAACGAATTAATACAAACTAAGTATTTAGAAAAATGCCTTGCACCTAGTAAGTACTCAATGATAACTGTTATGATAACAACATTATCAATAACACTAAGGGGAGCTCTAATAACTGAATTGAACTCACAAGATTTTAACTGTTGTAGGTTACCATTAACAGCCATACTTGTACCTTCAACATGAGTACCAAAATGTCATTTATCTAATGAGAAGATACTCAAAAGGGATGAAAAAAATTACAGTCCTGTGCTAGAAAAAAATTGGATCCATTGTTTCAAAATAAATGTCAGGAAGTAGCAACAGCATTGCTAACACCAATTTAAACAATTTGTTTCCAATTTTGAGGGGCGGTCTTTACAGAAGACTATCTTTATTGAAGTGAGAACTTTCTCCTTTCTTGATGGTCACAACCGAACTACAAATCTTTTCAGACAGCAGAGCACAAATTTCGTTTACTACTAAAGAGAACCATGAATTTGTGATTGTTGATGAAAAATGAAGTATAAAATCAGTTCTTCTGAGTTCGTTGACCACTTAATCAGATACATGATTTTCTAAAATAATACAGAGCAAACTTAATAAAGTATTTTTGTATGGTTGAATAACATAATATTAATATAATGTATTACTAATTTAACACCAATATACAATCATGGAAAGAGCATTGTACAACATTTATAGAGAGCTATTAAGTGTGTATTATATAATTTACAAATATGATTTTTTATATTTGTAAATACAATGCTTAGAGGATTATAGTGTGTTCCTTGAGGCTCACAGTGTACCCGGACAGATAAAACAGTCTATTTACCAGGTTGACTTTGTGTCATTTCTAGGCTTGGTGATGTCACCGGTTTCAAAATAAGAGTTTGCAGTTCAGTGGGAGCTGAAAGAACAGGGTTTAAGTTGTAAAACCAATTATGAATAATCTATTTCACATGTTTTAGACAGAGGTAGCAATGAACTGAAATACACAGACCCTGAAAATCACAAGGTAATGGAAAGCCATGCGGAATGTGCGCTATTTAAAGCAGAGGTCAGCAAACTATGTCCTTCCCAAGTTCAGTCCTCTGCTGGCCTGTGAGCTAAGAATAGTTTTTACATTTTTTGAATGATATGAAAAAATGAAGAGTATTTCATGACATGTGAAAATGGTATGAAATTCAAATAAACTTTTATTGGAACACAGCCACATCAGAAACTAAAATGATTCAGGTCAAATTTATCTTATCAGCTTTGGTTGCCTTTACGCTACAATAGCAAATTGAGTAGTTGTGACAGAGACCAAATGGCCTACAAAGTCTACAACATTTACTGTCTAACCCTTCACAAAAATAAATAAATAAATAAAATGCCTATTCCTGACTTAAAGAATCCTTCTGGAAAAGCAAGACCCTATTTGGCAAAATTAGGTTCTCATGTACTATTGTATCTAAACCTTAATTCCCATGAAGGCTTTCTAAAAGCTTTCTATAGCTGATCCCATGACAGTGACATTAATAAAATGTTGAATATTATTTAGGAGCGTTTTGTTCTATATTCCAGCTTCACTATCCCCTTGGCTACCCTTCCAACAGGTATCGAGAGTTTTTATTTTATTTTTGCTATTCCCACCCTCACACCCACTAATCTAAATTATAGGTAATTATTCCAAAGCCCAACTACTGTTGGCCCACAATTATTCTTGACTCCTTTGAATAATTTCTATTTTAACCACTCTGTTAGGCTTCTCTTGCACAGGCAAATTGTTCTACATCTAGAAAACTGTGTCTAAGAAAACCTTAGGTGTTCTTCACAATCACATGGCACTCTGTTTAAGAGGTGAAATATGCCCTTACTTTTCATCTCCACCTCTGCTTCTTACCCCACCCTACTCCACAGCTAATATGGTGCTGGGGACATAGCAAGGAAAGGATTGTTACTTAAGCCAAAGCAGCAGCAGTGTCTAAAAAGAGATGAATGAATGGTACAAGAGAACTGAGTAAGATGCATCCTTTGTCGGAGACAATCTTTATGTAGGGTATACAAGATGAATTTAGCTGCAACATAGATCTCTCTCAACAATGAACCTAATGATGAACCCTGCAGTTGTCAAACTGTTGTCCATTATCTGTGCCTTTTCTCTCAGAAGGCATAGAGGTGAGAAGTTCAAACCACCTTATTGTCATTCCTGGGACCCAAATGCAATGTGCAAGAACGACTCCTTATTCCAGAAACCACAGATTTTCCTTATTTCAACTGAGAAGCTTCAGGAAGCTCAAAGTCGGCAGGGGGTGGATGGGGCTTCCCTCCCTCCCACCCACCTTTGTGTTTTTGAAACTAAAGGAAGAAGATCTTGGGTTGCTATAGTGTTTATAGGTCTAGAAACCATTGACAGCATTTTATATGGATCTGTGTTTTCCAAAATATATTAGAATTTTCTTGAGTTTATTTCCTAAATTAAAAAATACAATTTTGTTTCTTATCACTGAGGGCTCCTTTAGAGACCAAAATCACACACAAAGTTTGTTTGCTAATTAAAGGACTAAATATTAATATGCATAGATACTCAGAAGGATCCCTACTTAGTAAAGATTAAGAGCCATTGCTAAACTGTGGTGGAGAAGAGGAGAACTCTAGCTCATTGATGATTGAGGAGCCTAGAACTTTCAGGGAAAAACTTTTTGTTGTTCTTAATGGGGACACCTTGTTCTTTAAAATAAGAAGAGAATAATGAGAATAGCACATAAGATCTTGTAGAAAGTTACTCAGAGGGATTTCATGATACTTAATTGTTGCTGCTTTATAAATCTAAATATCAAATAGAAGCAGAACAATTTGAACCTCAGATTTGACACTGAATCATATGGTGCACTTTAATGAGGGTTTCACGGCAGAGGGATGCCCTTCACTGGATCCAGGGACATCTGTTAAAAACAACAGGTAACACTTGAATTAAGACTCCTGACTATTCATAAGATGAAGTGTACAATGGAGTGGCAACAGCAGTCTCTGGAAGCAGAGGCAGGTTGGTCATGATAGCGATGGAGTGGGTTTTTCATCAGCAAGACAAAGCACTCAATGAAAGTCTCAAAAATCATTACCTAATGTTATTCCTGGAGTCTCAGTACTATGAATAACAGGTTCGAAGCCTGGAACGGGAACTAACCAAAAGCAACAACATGAACACAAGAAAGCTTAAACACACATGAAAACTATTAGTTTTTCTCTTAAAACATGAGTTTCAAATGATAATTTTTTTTTAAAACTTTGGAATTTGGAAGCAAATAGTTGCTTTTTGGAGATTTTGCCACACTAGCCACAACAATTCATCGCAGAAGGCAGTCACAAGACTTGAACTCTGCTACATGTTTTAGTATTGTCCACATGAGGTTTTCCTAGTTTTTAGCTGACTGTAACTAATATGGAAGTTTGCTCTGGAAATCTGTTTAGGCAATATATAAAAATGGATATATATATATATATATAAACAAATATATATATAAATGAATATATATATATAAATATATATGAAAGCAAACGTTGCATTTCTTGGAAGTTGAAAAAATACCTGCTTTTATAATCATGGCTACAACAAATGGATCATATGTTTCAATGTAGATATAACAATAAATAATCATGAGTGACTCTGCCAATCTTGCTGCAAACACATCTTTAAAAAGAGACCAAGAACTTCATCTAAACCAAGTCATTTAAAAGATCAGGCACACAAGTTTCCTCGAGCCATGTTCTCCTGGACAGCTCTGTAGGAGAAGCAGCTGTTAACCATATGGCATAACTTCATTCTTAGAGAACATGACACCAGTTACCGCCCTTTATAGGCACTGCTTTCGGTCCCACTGGGACAGGGTGTTAGGGCTCACCCCTCAAACCACAGAATCATACATTTACCCGATTTGGTCTGAGGTACTTCAGGACTTGGTGTGGGACGTGGACGATGTGTTCGTTGTGTTTTAGTAGCTGAAGGAAGAAACTTTGGATTACTCTAGTGCGGGTGGCTTTGGAGCAATATAAAGCTGAAGGACAGCAGAGGGTGACAAGATAGTCTTATAAAGCTGATGACAATGTGATTATGATGATGATGGAATGGGTTTGGAAATAAGCAGAGAAAAATTGTTGAGGAACACAGAATATCATTACCTAATGTTGTTTCTGGAGCCTCAGTTCTAAAAGTGACAGGTTCAAGGACTGTAGCAAGAACTGGCCAAAAAATAATAAAATAAACCAAAGAGATTTAACAAATTCACTTGAAGATTAATTTCACAAGTCAATTTTAAGCTTCAGAACTAAGAGAAAAGTGACACTTATTCTTCGCAGATTTGGCCAAACTGTGGCCAGGTACCCATTAATCTCAGAAGACAGAATTACAGGACAGCATTGCACCCAGCCAAATATCACTATGTAGTCAACAAGATGTTCTCCTGGACATTTGATTACCTGACCCTTGCTAATGTGGACAACTGCTGGACAAGCTTTTTACACACTTACATAATATATACTTTTCTAACTCTACTGAAAAAGCATTTAGCAGTCTGTTTGCATGTCTATAAAAGTTAATATAAATGTCTACTGTTTTTGCTTACTATTTAAATCATTATGGGTACAACAAAGATTTCATATGTTTGAAAGCATAAAGAGTAACTCATAATTATTGAACTGTGCACATCAAAATCTCAAAGTGGTTTTTGATTAAATAAACGTTAAGAAACATTGTTAAGCCCTGTTCAAGGAGGAGAAAGAGTCAGTCTACACTACCGTACAAACCTACCATATGTATTTTCTAAACTTGGGCACATTTTAAAATTTGACAATTTACTGAAAACAACATTCCTTGAAACAACAAATCCACCAATGTATCACACAGATCCTAATACTACAAAAATAATATAAGCAAAGAAACATTGTATTTCCACAATTGATGAGGGATAAGCAGTGTAATTAAGGGGTAGACAGAGATTCAGTTTAAAATAGTTAATTAACGCTGTTTAAACAAAAGCACATGATCACATGAGACAAAGTTGAGCAGTTACATAGCAGTTTGATGTCCTGAAATTAGTTCATGCAGTTCTCTTAAATTCAGCTGATAACTTGACGCAGAGCCTACCACAGTTTCAAGATAAAGACTATAATGGAATGACAACAAAGGATGATGGGATGGTCTTGAGATGCAGAAAGAACTGTGACTACAATGGTATGACAATGAGCAGGAAAACTCTACTTGAAGGACACACATTCTCATTACCCGTGGTTTCTGGAGCTTCAGTTCTAAGAGTACCAGGTTCAAGATCTGTAGCAGGAACTAATTAAAAGCAATGAAATAAACACTTGTGAAAAATCAGTTAATTAAATCTGACCAGTATAATATTGCTTCAATAGATGTACACCAATTTTAAGAAATTTTGTGAAATTTAATATTTGAAGATTTGGTCACCTTATAGCCTGGTAAACAATCTTTTAAGAGGTACCCATGGCTTACGCAGTCTGGTAAGCATCTCAAAAGCCAAGTCACTAGTTTTCTAGGTATCTAAGTACCTAATTCTAGCTACTGTAGAAGACTGGCCTAGAAACTTGTTTAGATATTTTACCAAATATATACTAACTGTCCTGGCAACCATTGGCTTTTCTGTGGAAGCTTTAAGAAAACAGCATGTCTAAGTGAGCATGGATACAATCAATAGCCTTTCTGTTTGAGAGGAAACACAGCAAAGAATAAAGCAAAGTGAACCATGCTCATCTTGTTGAGAACTCATATTTAGAAATAGGCTGAGACCTCATTGAAGGCAAAGGCACTCAAGAAATCAGGATAAGGGACAATCAGTGTGTGGTACCCAGTAGAGTAGCTCTCTGCTCTGATCGCAAAAATGCAGTATCCTAGATTGGAGACATTGCTGATGCTTTTGCGTCAGATGCAAAATCCTGAATCATAGTGTTAAGGGCTTTCTTCAACTCCTGTTATGGACTCTTCCAAATGCAGCACTGTCATCACCACTTGGAAGCAGAATCCTGCTTATTTCAGGAAACCTATGCCCTCTGGCCTCTACCCCTCCTTTCTTTCTGCCTCCTTTGATCTCCAAGATTTTAAAACCCAACTTCTTTCCAACTCTTTATTTCTGTTCTTCACAAACTTCTCTTTCTCTAAGCTCATAGATGTTTATGGCTCCCCCAAAGCAAGTTTGATTTGCACAGACACACTGCCTTGGTTCCATCTTTGACTGTTTTGCACTGGGGCAGGCTTTGGCCCTGACTATACTACAGAGCAAGAAGTTATAAATAAGCCACCCCTTCCTCCTGTGATATCCTCACAGCTACTGCAGCTGTGGGAAGATAGAAGGCACTTAATGTTTGTTTCTAGAAACAAAAATGCTTGGTTCTACCTTGCCTTTCAAAGAAGAACTAAATGAAATAAGCAGTAAATAAGATACACAGTAAAAGAGAAGACCCTTGTGTAGAAAGCACAGGAATGCCGCTGCCACACCTCCACTCTGTTTTCCTTTGCTAACTCAATAGTGGGAGCAGCAGATCATTCCAGGCCTTCACCCACACAAGGCTCACATGGGCCGTCACTCCCACCACGCGCCTCAGTCTTGGATTCCCAAGAGCTCCTAGGAGGCGATCCTTGACCAGAAACCCACATTTACCCGGTCTGGTTTGAGGAACCTCAGGACTCGCTGTGGTTTTAGGTTTGGGACGTGGACGACGAGTTCGTTTTGATGTTTTAGGAGCTGAAGAAAGAAAACCTTTAGTTACTACAGAGTCCATAGCTCAGAAGCTAAGGGTAGCATGACACACGACTCTAGATTCCCAAAACTTATTAGATTTTTCCCATATTTCAGGAAATTCTTCTTAACTGTTTACTTAGAAATTTTCACCCTTATTATAATCGTCTGTCTCCTTTTACAATTGAAAGTTCATTAGGAGGATGTGTCATATATAAAATGAAATTATTAATCCAAAAAGAAAAGAACAGTTAATAGGACTCATCAAATAAAAAAATGCTAAAATGCCATGCTGCTGGTGGAAGTGGTCACTTACAAGCTCTTTGACAGTTTACTAAAATAAAACCACACAATTAACTAAAATATCAAAGAATATCATATAGATAGCATAAATAAATAGATAGATAGAACTTTAGATCCACATAGAAACTCCCTGGCACCATGATAATTGTTAGAATCAAAAAATTGCTTTCTAAAATTACCTTTAATAAAACATTGGTTAAAAAACACACAAGATGAAAAAAAACAATTTCAGATGGTTACATGCCCCAAAGATAACCCAAGTTAGGTTCATGCATGGCTCTCTTAAAAACAAGAGGTGACTTGTTTTAAGAGTCAGAGTTTTTAATTCTTTTAAGATGAAGAATATAATGGAATGACAATAGATGATGATGACGTAGTCTTACAAAGTGGAAGAATCTGTGGCTATGATGTTGATGGAATGGGTTTGACAATGAGAAGGAAGAATACTGAGGATCACAATATGTTATTACCTTGTGTTGTCACCCAAGCCTCAGTTGTGAGTGTAACAGGTCCAAACTCTGCAGTAGGAACTGACCAAAAGCATTAAAATAAACCAAATGATTGTTTTAAGTGAATACAACTCAAAACTTTTTCTTCGAAATTAATCTTACTAGTATAACATGGTTTATAGAATTATATAGCAACTTTTAAAAACTGTTAAACTAAAAAAGCAGACAGTTGATTTCCTAAAATTTGGCCATACCTAAGTCAGGTACCTATTTTCTTATTCCTCATTCTTTGATTCCTTAGTTAATAATCCAAAATGGACTGTATGGGTATTGCTAAGAACTCATCTTTGGAAAGTGACTGAGGCCTCAGCATGATGAATCAAGTAGGGTGTCCCTCCAGCCCAAGCAAAGAGAGAGCATGCCTTCAGGGGGAAGAACAGCTTGCTGATGTCTTCCAGATCAAATCTCAACTGCCCTGTAAGGCACCTAGGCCTCTCCACCATGGGTATCCATGGACCCAATAAGATACAGAAAGGTTTTGACTACTGTCTCGAAGACAGACACCTCTACGTAAGTTTTCCAGTTAGACTCTCTCCCCTGGTTGGCCTCTCCTTAGGTCTCTTCTTTCTGATTTTATCCCTCCTACCCTTCTACTAACCCATGCACTACACTCCCTCTTAAATCTATGCTTCCCTGCTCCAACAAGCCCATCTTGTTGGTAACACCCCAAAACCAATCTTGTATTTGTATAGATACTGCCTAATGCCATTTTCTGATTTATTTATAAAGGCAAGCCTCCTGCTCTCAGCTATCTTGCAGGTTTGAGAATTAACACGTCTCCCACATCTGATGCATACACCTAACCTAAAAGGTGCTTACAGGATTTGGAGGACACAGAAGGCACTTAATAAATGCTTTTTGATTTGAGCTAAACATGCCTAAATTTTATAAAGAAGTTGTATTTTCAAGAGCTAAACAAAAGTTAATAAAATACACAGTGATAGAGAAGATTGCACATGGGAAGAACAAGGCAGTGGCTCTCCCAACCACTGAGATTACTTGAGACCCTGCTGGGTTAGGCTGCTGGGACTCTTTAAACCAGGAACACATGGTTTACCTGGTTTGGACTCAGGTGCTTCAGGACTTGGTGTGGTTTTTTGTCTGGGACGTGGACGACGCGTCCGTTGTGACGTTTTGGAAGCTGAAGGAAGAAATTCTCAGGTTACTACATAACTACATTATCTATGGATCTGGAAGCCATGGAGGGGTGAAAACATGACTCCAGACTTTCTACAGCTTATTAGATGTTTGATTTTTAGTTTAAGATAAAAGAAGTATCCTTACAGATCTTCTTTTATCACAGAAAATTCTTTGAAGACCAAAATCACTTATAACTCAAGAAATAAAGAAATATAATTACTAACCAGTAATTATAATCAAAGCCTCATAGGGCAGCTTGACTAGGCATCGAAAAAGTTAAGAACCATTGCTTAATTTGAACAGATAATGAAGGACAGCCCCACCGAATCTGGAATTTATAATTTAATTTTTTGATCTTTGGCATGTTTTCTATATAACTATTAAGAACATATTACTACCTTAATAGAAATAAAAAAAATACTGTGCAAGTAGGAAAATATGGCATAAATATAGATGTGCAATGAATCCTCTTGGCCTTGTGAGAGCTGTTAATGACTTTATCTGTCTAGATAAGAGATAGAGACCTGCGATACATTTGAAACACAGCTTTATCACAAACACTGCTTAAACAAAATACAGACTGACATGACACAATTTCAAGTAGGTTATACGGCAAATAAATGTCCTCAGGTAGGTTCCTGCATGACTGATTTTCTTAAAAACAATAGATAATTTAAAAGTCTTCATAATTTTAAGAAGAATATAATCGAGTGGCCACAAAAAATGACAATGCTGTCACATGAAACAAATTGAAACTCTGTGTTTGACGATAAGAAGACGACTTGTTGAAAATACACTGTATTAACATTACCTAATGTTGTTCCTGGGGCCTCAGGTTTAAGAGTCACAGGTTCTAGGACTGCAGCAGGAACTGATCAAAAACACAGTAAGTCAAAGAGATTTTAAAATGTATGAGAAGTTAGAGAACTCGCATGCCAACAAATCTCAGTAGTATGTTAATTTTTCTACAGAAATAGAGAAAAAAAATTAGCCTCTTCACTGAGGGGATTTGGCCAAACTATAGTCCTGGCCAGTCTTAGGCTTAGCTTTTGAACTATCTTGAGTAGCTTAAAGAATTCCACATGAAATTCTCCTAGGCTTTAACTAACGAATATTAACTGATATGGAAAACTCTGCACTGGAAAATATTTTAATGCATTTATCTAACATACACTTAAACATTATGTTAAAAAACATGATTACCCTGTACTTCTGAACATGAGCACTATGTATAAGTAAACTTGGATGAAATAGACTGTTTGTAAGTTTGAAACAGATATAAAAATTAATCAAAGTGAACTATGTTGATCTTGCCAGGAACTCATCTATGGTCAGAGTCTGAGACCTCTATCTAAACCATGGTACATAAGAGAGGATAAAGATAGTCACTGTCTGTAATATCCAGTGGAACAAGTGTCTGCCTTCAGCCCAGAAAAAGTGGACAAAGATTTTGATGTCTCTGTATCATATCTAAGCTCCTGAATCAGGTCCTCAAAATCCTCCTTCAACTCGCTTGATATATGCTTCCAAATGAAGCATCATCAACAGCCATATTTTGTCCATCTAGAAGTAGTCCATCTAGACTGGACTGCCACCTTGGCGACCCTCACACACGTTCAGTCCTTCTGCCTTGGTTCATTCTTCCGCCCATTCATCCAAATCCTGTAGTGGGTACACTGTCCAAGTCTAGCCCACCTTGATCTTTTCCTTTGCTAGATCATTACTTCATGGTCATATTCAGCAAGCATGTCCTCAACTCTACTGTTTTAGAAGTCGAATAAGTCTCCTACAACTGGAGCATCACCCGTGGTCACCAATGTGGGAACAGGAATACACAAGGGACTTAGACTTTTTTTACTTAAACTGAACACATTGGCTCTGCTAAAGCAGTTTTACCCTTAAGAGTTGAATGGAATTTGATAGTAAGAAATATAATAAATACATAGTTTCAAAGAATAGTCTCAAGTAGAAAGCATAAGATATTCTGGCACCAGTCAGGTCTCACTCCTTGAAAGCTGGGCAGAGGAGGAGCCGCTAGTGCCCACCATGGGCATCACTTTGGGACCCCCCAGGACAGGCTGTCAGGGCTCACCCTTCAACCAATGAATCACACATTTACCCGGTTTGGTCTGAGGTGCTTGAGGGCTTGGTGTGGTTTTAGGTCTGGGACGTGGACGACGGGTTCTTTGTGATGTTTTTGTAGCTGAAGAAAGAAAAGCCTTGTGTTACTCCAGGCCTTATGGTACTGCATACTGAGAAGAGGTTTCCCCCAAATTTGTCAGATTTTCTAAAGTTCCAGGAAATTGTCTTTTTATTTTTACTTTTTCACTTCTTTTATGCCAATGTGCTTTCTTTTTATCATTGATAGTACTTTGGGGACAAACTCATGTATACAATTCAGTTGCTCACCCAGGGCATGAAGATGAGCACTTGTATTGAGAAACTCATGGAATTCCTCACTGGGAGAGCAGTGATTGAGACAGTGCTCATTGGAAGGAGAGGGGAAGTTAGAGTCACACTAAAGAAGAGGCTTATAATTTAAAATTTAAAATGTGGGTAATTTCCTATTTGTCAAATTAGTAATAATACATATCATTACTTACAGCACCAACAAAGAAACAAACATACCATGCAAATAGCTTTTTAAATGTAGAAACTTAGATGTGCAAAGGAGCATAGGAGGAGTCATTATTGCTGATCAGCCTCGATAAGAAATAAATCCCAATTTGTTTTAAATCCAGTGTCAACACAGAACACTGTTAAATGAAGCATAAGATGACATGACAATTTCAAATGCACCACATGGCAGGTAGCATTTGAACAAAGCGTATGCCTGGCTCTCATAAAAACAACAGGAAACTTGTTTTTAAGAGGCTTCAGTATTCTTCAGATGATTGAAATGATCGCATGGCAAAGGAGAAATGACAATGTTCACCATCTCACAGAGGAGAAAAGCCCTGTTATAGGGATGGAGACTGAATGGATCGCACAATGAACAGCAAAAGCACTTGGCAAATAGCCTGGTAATGGCAGGGTCATTACCTAAGGTTGTCCCAGGGGTCTCGGTTATAACATTAACAGGTTCAAAGTCTGTAACAGGAACTGAAGCAATAAAATAGAGAGTTTTTAAAAAAACGATGTGTAAGGAGCTATAATAATTCACTTCAAAATGAATCTTGCTAGTATAACATTGCCCCTAGGATAATTTTTAAAAAATTTCTGGATGACGGGCATTATGGACTGAATTGCATTTTCCCCCTAAATTCATATGTTGAAGCCTTAACCCCCATAGTGACTATATTTGGAGATAGGAACTTTAAAGAGTCAATTAAGGTTAAATGAGGTCGTAAGAGTGAGACCCTAATCCAGTAAGACTGATGGCCTCATACGAGAAGGAAGAGACACCAGGGATGTGCGCATACCGAGAAAAGGCCACATGAGGACACAGAGAAAGCAGCCATCTGTAAGCCAGGGAGAGAGGCCTCAGGAGAAACCAAACCTGTGGACACCTTGATCTTGAACTATCAGCCTCCAGAGCTCTGAGAAATGGATTTCTGCTGTTCAAACCACCTAATCTGTCCTATTTTGTTATGGCAGCCCTAGTAAACTAATTCAAAGGGAAATCAATCATTTTGTCAGCCTTGGCCAAGCTGTAGCCAGCTATACCATCTCATACTCTCTGTGTAGCACCATGTGAGGCAAACAATTTCTCTGGTTATACTGCTTGACTATGTGAATATAATATAGAAGACTTTAGGACATTTTCAGGTATTTACTTAAATATGTTTGTAACCATTCTCAAGTAGGTGAAAAACTAATTTGCACTAGAGGATGCTGAATAAAGAGTACATCTACTATGCTTATCAAATTATGGTTGCAGAGAAACTTCACAATATCCAAACAGTCACTACACAAATAACTGAAAACGACTATGATGAACTATGATGATCTCGCCAAGAACTCAGCTTTGGAAAGAGCTTGTCATTTCTGTACAAACAAAGGCATTCAAGATGACTGGGTAAGGGGCAGCCACTCGGTCTGTGGATCCAGTAAATCACTTGTCCACTCTCTGCAGAGCGAAAACATTGTCCAGTGTGGAAAGAAGAGATTTCTGATGCTCATGGAGCAATGTCAGACTCAATGAGTAAGACGCTTTTCATGGTGCCATCTGAGGCAGAATTGCCAACAGAAATGTTTTGACTGACCCTAGAAGCAGCAGGAGCTCTGCCTTCTCTGGTTCCTTCTACACATATCCTATTTTTTTCATCTTTGCTCATTCTCACCTCCCCATTTGCACACATTCTGATGTGACTTTGAGGCCCGAACTTTCTTCCTGCTCTATTGAAACCCACATGGATATTTTACTTCAAGATCTTATAATGAGTCTAACACTTAACATTTATATACCCAAGAAAAATCCTGAATTTGCAAAAACACCCTGCCTTATTCTCATTTTCTAGGCTTTTCATGCACAAAAAGGTTTTGTGTTCAACTAGTCCGCAGACTGAGAAGTAAAACATGTCTCCTATTATGCAGTTAGAGGGAAGATCCTACAGGTGTCTTCTAAACATATACTCTTCGCCAACCCTGGAGTATAAGAGACCCTCAGGGTGCTCTCACTAGGGAGTGTATGGGTTTACATTTCAAATAGTAACAGGCTCCTAGGCTTCTTTGATTTATTTGGTGTAGTCTCAGGTACAGCTGGACTTGGAGTGGTTTTAAGTTTGTGCTGTGAATAATATGTCCATTGGGAGGTTTTTGGAGGTAAGAAAAAGATAACCTTTAATTATTTTAAGGCTTATGGTTCTACAAATCATAGTCTTTTAAAAAATCTTCAAATTTTCCAAAGCTTGATAAGATTTTCTTGAGCTTCAGAAAATATATCTTTCTAATGCAAAATTTTTCCTCGTACTATGTTTTTATTTTCTTTTATTACTGAAGATAGTTTGAGTGCAAAATTGACATTTTAAATAAAGTTATTAATTGAGAGGGTCAGAATTGATATTTTTTAATCACATTCTCCTGAAGTTCCTTGCCTGGATTTAAAAGGTTAAAAATCATCTAGGCCAGGTGTGATGGCTCATGCATATGATCTCAGAACTTTTGGAGGCTGAGGCAGGAGGATCATTTGAGCCCAGCCCACAAGTCTGAGGCTGCAGTGAGTGATGATGATACAATTGTACTCTATCTCAGGGAACAGAGCTAAACCCTGTCTCAAAAAAAAAAAAAGAATCATCTAAACTATCATGGCGACTAAGGGGAATCAGATTCACATTAAGAATGGGGATTATTTATACTTATAAACTTTGATCACATTTTCTGTTAGATAATTTGCTAAAAACATTAACCAAATGTTAACAAAACAACAAAAATAAAAGGCAGATAAAAAAGGTAGATGTATAAAGAGTATATAAAGTATATTCAGTGTTACAGCCTGGTTAGGATAGATCAAGGTCAGACACTACCAAGGATATATGAAATTTACTTTAACAGAGAACTCTGATTAAGCCAAAAACAAAGTGACACACAACGAATTTTCGGTCAGTTACAGGGCCAGAAGAGAGTTAGGCCTGGCTCTCTAATGAACAAGAGGCAACTTGTTCTACACATGTTCAACCGTCATAAAATGAAAAATGTAACTGGATGGCAACATGGAGTGCAAAGAGCTTGACAATGAGCAGAAAAAATGCTTTCTGAAGGTCAGAAAGTGGCATTACCAAGTGCTGTCTCTGGAGTCTCTTTTGTAGGAGAAACTGGTTCAAATACTGTAGCAGGAACTGGCAAAAATAATTAAAAAAAAAAAACCATTGAAACACTAAATATTTATAAAAACTCAGAACATTCACTTCGAAAAGAATTTTACCAGGATCACGATGTGTCCAGAGCACAAAGCAAACACGATTAACCTTCTGAGCTGAGGGGATATGGTGCCTCTGCCCTTGGGTACCAATTTAACTCTTAGGAGAGAGTGCCATCGCCTTTGTTTTCAGATAACAGCCCATGTGAAGTGCCTCAGAAGTTTTTCTCATTCTTTGGTGATCTGAGCCTAACTAAGGTACCGCAGTAGACCATACCCATCTTGCTAAAAACTCATCTTTGGAAACAACACGAGCTTTGTCCAACCTGGGTACTTAAGAGAGCAAGATAAAAATCAGCCACTCAGTCTATGGTATATCAGGGCATCCATTCGTCCAACACCCAGAGAAAGCCTGACCGTATGGATACTAATGATTCCTACATGAAATCCGGACTCCTCAGTTCAGCATTCTGAACCTCTTCTCATTTGGTCCTCTGGGGCCACTTAGCTGCAGCAGCCTCAGTGAAATGTTCTGATCAACACCTAGAAGCCTGACAGCCTCCATCAGTCGGAGAACTCTGCCCCCTCTGACTGGCTTCCACACATTCCCTGCCTTTCTGAACTTATCCGTTATCCTTTCCCCAGAATGATTTTTAAGTGATTAAAAAAAAAACAAAATAGAAAAAAATATATATATATGCTACAGAGACTATATGGCACACAAAGCTTAAAATATTTACTGTCTGGCCCTTTCTAGAAAATATTTGCCAACTCCTGCCCTAGATCCTTTCTATGACTTACATGACTTTTATAGTTACCAAAAAATAATCGGCCATTTGCACAAACATACACTCTCTAGCTGTTTCAGTTTATCACCTAAATTCGATATGGAAAGGATGAATAGAATTGAATGAGAAGTAAATTAAACAGACATTGAGAGAGAAGATCCTAACTGACAAAGCGGAGGAATCTGGCTACCACAGCATCTCCCAACCCTGCTCCTCGCTGCCTGGTCTGATGTGGGATCAGCTGCTCACTCTGACTTGCCACTCTGCTTTCTTTGGGCCCCACTGGGCTGGGCTCCTAGGAGTCCTTGAGCAGGACCTACACATTTACCCAGTTCAGTCTGAGGTGCTTCAGGCCTCGGTGTGGTTTTAGGTTTGGGATGTGGACGACGAGTTCGTTCAGGCACTTTGGGAGCTGAAGGAAGAAAATCTCAGGTTAATATGGTGTTTTGGGTTCCAGAAGCTGTGGACAAGATTATACTTGTTATAATTTCTTGAGTTTCAGGAAATTGAGTTTGAAATGTTCATTCCTATTTCGATAATGTGCTTCTTTCTATCATTTATGTTTCTCTAAAGAATGAAAATCATACAGAAACATGAATTGGTATACCAAGAATATTTTAAGGAGCTTCTCACAGAGTTTCTTGAATGAAAAAAAGTTCCAAAAACCTTGCCAAGTTATGGTGGAAGGGGGAGCTGCAGGGTGATTTCATACTCATGGTAGTGCTCATAATTTAAATTTACCAGCCTTGGCATATTTTCTACTTTACTTCTTACTAAAACAAGACCACATTGTTACCTAAGATGGCAAAACAAAAACAAAAACAAAATCATGCAGATGGTGAAAATGTAGAAATTTAGATCTGCAAAATAACTACATTACACCATAATAGCTATGCCAATTTACTCAGCCTACATCAGGGATAGACACCTTCATTCCCACCCCCATATTGATTATGAAACTCAGTAACAAAGAATGTGATTAAAATGGTACATGGAAGCAAGTGACAGCAAATTCAAAGGTGTTACATTGCAGATATATAAACTGAACTAAGTTCATGCTTGACTCTCTTAAAAAACAAGAAAGTGTTTTAATACTCCTCAATATATTAAGAAGCAATTGAACGACGGGATGACACAGAAGTCTTGTGAAGTGTAAGAAGCTGTGGTTATGATGATGATGAAATGGGATGGAAATGAACGAGAAAAGCACATGCTGACGGATGTAACGTGACATTACCTAGTGTCGTCTCTGGAGCCTCAGTTCCAAGAATTGGTTTGAGGATTGTGTCAGGAACTGATCAAAGGTAATGAAAGAAACCAAAGAGATTTTGTGAATATATGAAATGTCAGAAAATTCATCTTACCAGTAAAAATAAGGTTTTTAAGGCTGCAAAGTTAATTTTTAGTGTTCTTAACTCAAGAGAAAGTAGATGTATTTTTTTTTTCTTTGAATATTTCTCCAAACTTTAACCAGCCACTCATTTCATTCAGAAGTCAGTCAGTCATAGCCTTTGAACTCTATTGAACATCTCACTGAGGTCAACAGTAAGATCTCGTTGTTGGTTAATTACCTGATGTGAACTAACATGAATACCTATATGCTAGAAAACCTGGTTAGTCATTTTCTTAAAAAAATACATGGTATTATAAAACATACCTCCTACTTCTGATCTATGGGCTCATATGGCTTTGGGGAATTAAAAGGAACTAGTGCTTTTGTGGAAGCCAAAAACAAAAGAGCATCAGTTATAAGCAGTAATCGATAATGACGAATACAATAAACAGTTCATATGTTTGAATGTAAATGCAGTGTGGCAGACCCTTTGGTGATCCCCAGGAATTTCTGCCTCCTGGTATTAACCTTTGTGTAATCCCATCCTCTTGAGTGTGTACAGGACCTCTGACTTGCTTCTAACCAACAGAATAAGGCAAAAATGATGGGATGTCACTCCCCTGATTAGGTATGCGTGTGTGCATACGTGTGTATGTGTCTGTCATGCTAGCACAGGGGAGAGAGAGAGAGAGGAGGAGAGAGGGAGGGTGAGAAGGCGAGGGACAGTATGGATTATACAAAGTCATTAATCCCAGGAAGGGGGAATTGTTGGGGGTCACGCGAGGGTTTGTCCACCACGCATACTAACAGATCACCAAAAGGAAGCTGAGACTACACTCGTTAAGAGCAAGTCTTTCGGGAATACAGCAGTACTTAATGAGATAAAGAACCACCTCTCAGTTTTTTGTATCATTAGGCTGCTTATCTTCACTTCTAAGAACAGCAGAAGCATGATCCTGTGCAGAAGTAGGAATCACTAAAGCCCACTGGATCAAATTTAAGCCCTTGAGGAGACATCCCAGCCCTCTTTAATTCATCCTGTGTGCCCACTGAACAGGAGCATGTCAATAAGTCACCCTGTGCCTGGGGAGCCAGCTTCAACACACTCCCTGCTTGTCAGCCTTTGTTCCCTCGGCCCTCTACTCATCCAACTTCCTTAATGATTTCTCCCTAATTATCCTGAATCTTTCATCCTCTAAAATATTTACCTGGCTCCTAGCATATAGCTTGTGTACTGTGCAAGAAATCATCTTATGTTTGCATAAACACACTGCCTTATGTTACTTTCTACCTGGTTATGATGGAACAGCTTTTGTTTACAACTATCGTGCAAATGGGTTGGGAAATATTATAAAACATACTTCCTACTTCTGATATATGGGCCCATATGGCTTTGGGGAATTAGAAAGAACTTAATAAAAGTAGTTGATTTGAACTAATTATGCTGGCTCAATATTTTACAGCTTTATCTTTAAGACACAAATGGAATCAAATAGCAAGAAAAGTAAGTAAAATGATCATTAATTGAGAAGATTTCCATGAAGGAAGCAGGAGGTGCTCAGCTGTCTCACGTTCTCCTAACAAGTAGCTTTTACTCTTAAGAGAGAGATAGGGCATGTCCCAATGTATTAGATGTGCACAGAATTTAGAGTTCCAACTGGGGTAGACTACTCAGATTCTTTAAACCAAAAACCACATATTTACCCAGTTTGGTGTGAGGTACTTCTGGCTGGGGTGTGGTTTTAGGTTTGGGATGTGGACGACGGGTTCTTTTTGTTGTTGCTGGAGCTAAAGGAAGAAAATTTAGCATTAATATGGTGCTGATGGCTCCACAAACTGTGAATAGGATGATATAACATGGCCCTAAGTTTTTAAAAACTTGTTAGAATTGAAAGGACTTTGTCTCTTTGGTTTGAAATTTTCTCCTTTAGTATATTTGCAGGTTTTCTCTGATAAGTGAAAGTTCTCCAGAGATCAAAATTATATCTACAATTACATTTAAGAAATGAAGATTAGGGACTATTATTTTCTTGAAAGTGTCCTGAATCTAAAACTGGTTACACATCACTGCTCAACTCTGATAGTATGAGAGAGGTTCAAATCTACCTTACAGTATTCACTTATAATTTAAGACGATTAGGCCTAGGCAAATTTTCCGCTTGCTAATTTACTAAAATAAGCTAAAAAATTCACTGAAACATCAACAAAACATAAAAAAAGGTTACATAGAACTTGAAATATAGAAGGTAAGATGATTAAAGAAATTTCAAGGCATAATCATGGCTCCTTCATTGGCAGTCTATATAAGGGCCATACAAGGAATCATAGTTGGATCTTGGCGCCAACGGACAGTGCTGTTCAGAGACTCAGATTGACCATGCAATTTAGGCTGAGATATAGAGTGGATAGCTGCCTTGAATTAAGTCCATGTACATTTCTGTTAAAAAGTAAGAAAGCCTTTAATATATATTTTTTTGCAATTGATTTATTATGGTCTCTGTGCAGTCAAACCTCTCCTGCTAATGATAATCTGTACTTACAGCCACGCCTTTAATATTTTAAGATGAATGCTATGAGAGGATAACAACGGAGGAGACGACAATCATCTATGCAACACCATAGCTAAGTTTCACAATGAATACAAAAAAGCATTTGCTAAAGGACATCAAGAGTCATTACCTAAAGAAGTCTCAGGGGTAACAGGTCCAAAGTCTGTTGCAAAAAATGGTCAAAAACAATTTAAAAAAGAAATGTTAAACACACGAGAAAATCCATCAAATTCTCTTAAAAATGAACTTCTCAGTGTAGCATTTCCTCCACAGCCAAAAAGCAAACATTTTAAAGTTCTCAAGTGAGGGTACACAGATATTTGTTCTAATAAAATGGATACATCCTTAGCATCTCCACATGGTTAGCTACCAGTTTTTCTTGTTTTTATATTATCTGATGATACAGTAGAAAACCCTGCTTAGAAAAATCTTTAGGGATCTTCTAATAACATTATATTTAACAATTACGAGAAAAGCATGTGAAAGTATAATTGATAACACTATAGACTGGAAAATAAAGCACTTAGTCATGATAGATGCAGTCATTGATATATTTAAGCAGATACAGTGATGAATAACCAAAATAGACAATGCTTTTCTTTGTTGATAGTCCACTTTGGCAAAAGGCCAAGACCTTTGTCCAAACAAAGGTGTACAAAGAGCTAGATATAGAGGGTTATTTAGTCCATTGAATTTGTTAGTGCATCTCTCTGTTATCATGACAGAAAAGGTCTGACCTTGAGGATAGGAGAGCATGCTGCAGCTGGTTGGCTCAAATCCAATCACTGAAGGCAGGCATTTGAGGTGCTCTTCGTGGACCCATCCAAAAGTAGCATCACCATCAAGCTAAGGGAATGTTGCCTTTCTCCCAGTTAGGTTGCCCTTCCGATTCCTATCCTTCTGCTGTCACCCATACATGACACCTTCCTGCCTCTGTAAGATTCCTGCCCAGTCACCAACAAACCTACAAATTCTACAAATTTCAAGGTCCATATTATATTTCTCGGCCCACGGATTTTTTGCTTCTCTAAGAATTAACTATGTGCCCAACAGTTGGTTAAACTTAATAAATATTTGGTTTCTTCCACATTCCTTTATATCTATTTATGAACCATTTCATACAAGAGCATTTTCCATCTTCAACTAAGTCATCTGTTATTTCTAAAATATTCCCCACAGATACAAATGTGGCACTTAATAAAATGCATGACGAGTTGAACTAAATATGACGACTAGACACCTAACTAGATAAGTTTATGCTGAGCCAGAATCAAAGAGAAAAATGTAATCGAATGTCAGAGATGCAAATAAAATACCCAGGCACCAAAGAGATCCTCATGCAAACAGTGCAGGGAAATCACAGGTATTGGCCGGAGCATTGTGTTGGTAGCGACTGCTTTCCATGACTTGAATCTTTACCCTTAAGGGTCACAGGGGTTATTAGGTGGCATGTTAAACTGCCACTCCCATGTCATATCCAACAAGGTTCCACAGGGACCAAGAACCACATATTATTTACCTAGTTTGGTCTGAGGTGTCTCTGGGCGTGGCGTGGTTTTATGTTTGGGACGGGGACGACGTGTTCTTGTTCTTTGTGCTGTTTTTGGAGCTAAAGAAAAGAAACTGGTTATTGTAGTCTTATGACTCCAGAAACTGAAGAAAAGATTACACTGACCCTAGGTTTTCTAAAACTTTCCTGGATTTTCTTGAGTCTTGAGAAATTTGTCTCTTTGGTTTAGAATTTTCTTCTGGTCATCTATATCTATAAAAACATTTTTGTTTTGGTCTGACAGTTCTTTTGAGACATAATGTATATCATTTTTT
>RJWJ010019188.1:0-30636 GCA_004363605.1 Indri indri | reverse complement strand
GACTACAGGCATGCGCCGCCATGCCCGGCTAATTTTTTCTATATATATTTTTAGCTGTCCAATTAATTTCTTTCTATTTTTGGTAGAGACGGGGTCTCGCTCTTGCTCAGGCTGGTCTCGAACTCCTGAGCTCAGGACAATCCGCCCGCCTCGGCCTCCCAGAGTGCTAGGATTACAGGCGTGAGCCACCGCGCCCGGCTGGACTGAAGCTTTGGAATGTGAATAGATGGTTGGTGCAACCCACTAAGAGAATGCAGAAGGTGGCGTAAATTATGGCGGACCTACACTAGGAAAGTGACAAAGTACTGGTTTTGTGTTGATGTGTACACAATAGGATCTCTGAACGGCTGCGACTTAAACCTCCAGGGACCTTGAGCAAGCACCGATCCTCTCCAATACTGTGCTGTAATGTGCCATCGTGGCAGAGAGCCTCTCTGCTGAGCAGACTCCGGGATCTTCCTCTCCAATGTTTATTGCTGTCTCCAAAGAGATTTAGATATAAACCTAAATCGCAGATGTCAAAAGAAATAACTGGGGTATCCATCCTTGGGTAGTCAGAAATATGTCTGAACTATTTAGCCCTTTCCAATGCAATATATACACGTTTATATAATTAGAATTTGCTGCTGTTTGTCCTTTCTCCAAAGAAAGAGTCATTTTCAAAATTAGTCAGAAGGCCTTGAATTTCTCAGAACTACAAACATAAGAAATGGTTTAGGTAACTGTAGTAGGTTAACAACAGTGTTAAAAAGATAAGCTTGTTTGTTGGCTCTTGGTGTTAAGTGGGAATTTTTACATCCCATTTAAAAAAATTGCAATCTCCAGACAGAACAATGGCTATGTGAACAAAATTCCCATAATCTCGGATATTGATTTACCATTGGTTGGCAATATAGTTTTGACTATATGTAATTGTGAATAAATGTTTATTTAACTAAAGCATATGTGTATGTCTGTAGATTGTAGCTCTTGGGGGATATGAAGTTTGAGTGTGCTGCAAAGATGACAGACAGTCCCTTGAGGAAGGAAAGAAGGTGGCTGTTTCCTTCTGCAACACTCCCTGTAGTCTAATTATAGAGCGATACCTGCGTCAGCTTGAGGGAAAGCCACTCTTACGGCTTCTCAGCTGGAATTAAGTTACATTAAAATGATAGAAAAAAACGTTGAGAACTCTAAAAGAGAAATACAAGAATGGCCAAAAGCAGAGGATGAAAAACACATATGTTTTTTATTGTCTACTATATTTCAAGCATTTCAATCGACTGGATAAATAAACACAAGTTACCAATAACGAGTATCAAAAGAATAGACATTTGGCAAGTTTGTACAAACTGCAGAACGTATCTGCCACTTTTACGAGGGAAAAGAAATACTGGGAGACTGTCACTGATAGCATGCCAACTTAGAAATGCAGAAGTTTAGCAGAGAGAAAAAAGCAAGGGGTAAAAATTAAGCAGCTGAAATGACCAAATGGGCATCTGAAATGTCTAAATGGACATAAATAAGTAGTCAGCTAAGTCAGGAGGATGATATTTGCTGGGTGAAGATGGGCTAAGCTATGAAATTCATTGTTTCAACTTTCTAAATCCTACACTAGCTTCCCTTTCTGTCAGTGGAGACCAGTCTAAGAATGAGGCATAGAATTACTCCATCTCAACTTGCCAGAATTTACAAAATAATAAGGTACAAATATGAAAAACTTTTTCTTAATTTTCATTTTACCTAGGAACCAAATAATTTATCTACAGTCGCTTTTAACATGGGGTTTTAAAATTCAGATTCCAAAACTAAGGTACATGGGTCCCAATATTTATCTTAATCTTCAAGCACTTCTTGAAGTTCATTGTATGCAGCAATTTTAAAAAGTGTCACAGTATGTGACTTTTGTATATTTCAACCAAAAAATGTACCTTTAGTGTACGTTTTTTTTTTCCACTCAGAAAATGGTCATGTATAGGTTTAAGTTCACATAGAAATAACAAACTGAGTCAAATTAATTTATTAGATTTATTAATCTAAAGGAAAAGTATGCTTTACTCAAAATTTAAGCTATTATAACATTCTGTTTGCTTCATTTGGAAAAAGTCAAGTCAATTGTAAACTTAGAGTTCCATAAGAAGTAAAATAAAGCTTTTTTAGGAACTCCACTCATGCAGAAGTCTAGATTGCTATTTTATATCATAAATTACCCGACAGCACTTAGCAGATAGAAACCACTGATTAAAAAACTTTTTGAATGAATCTATCAATCTAGAGAAAAATGAAGACCTTGCTTGCTACGGACCACAACCCCAGACTTAAGCCAACATGCTAAATAAGAATGATAGAAATTTGCATGAAAGCAACTCAAACTTTAGGTTATTTTTTTTTTTCAAATGTAAGAGTGTATTTTTTAAATTTTATTTCTTTTTTTAATTTTAGTTAATACTCACAACTTATGGGTAAGCCAAAAAAATGCGTTACCATTAAAAGAAATCATAAGGAATTTGCTAATGAAGAATTTATGTAGTTATCTTGCTTTTATTAAAATGCTTTTTGAACATATAATTTTCAAATTGCACGACAGAGGTAGGGAAGCAGCCTTGCGTAAGTTAAAAACATTTGCTTAGAAATTAGGCAACTTTGAATCCTCAGTCAGTTCGATTATCAGCTATTATAGCTTATGCAATTTACTTAACCTCTTCTGGGTCTCAAACTCCCCATCTGCACAGTGGAAATAGTAACTACTCACACTGCATAGAGTTGCTACATGAATTAAAAGAGACAACTCATATGTGTGAGTACCCTGCTGGTCACAAAGAAGACATTGCCTATTATGTTTTAATACTGCTAATAAGAGCAAAATAATAATGATAATAAATAATAATGATAATGAAAAGCCAACTCATTTAGAAAAGTCAGGATTCTTAGAGAACTACTTCTGTAAAACACTATTTCCTTCTCATTTCTCTCTATATACTTATATATACAATGCTTAATAAACATTTCCTTAAAAGTAGACTCTGGTCTTACTATTATATAATACGCATTTCATAATCACTTTTATTTCAGGAAATAATGGAACATAAAATGGAACAGACTCTAAAAAGTGCGAAAGTGTAAAAATCCTTTTAATATTTAATTTCAAGTCAGTACTTACACTATAGCATGCTAATAATTTTATATAATCATCTGGAAATACTTAAAATAATGAGTAAAGAGAATCAAATTTAATATTAAAATTATGGTGTATCTGTATTTATACCTAAATTTTATATGGAATTTTGCCAAATTTTTGGTGCTAAGAGAAAATTCAAATATAATTATTTCTTAATAAACAATCATATTCAATAAAAATTATGGTATTTCCATTACTGGGGATACAAAAAACTAAAAGCTTTGCTAGAAGTTACAAATTTCTAAATTAATTAACTACCAGGGGGTACATAATATGATAAATTCAAATTACAGTTAGCATAGTCTTCTCCTGTATAACACTTTTCCAATGTATGTCACCAAAGACAAGAGTTACATTCTTCTTAGGCCAAAATATCTCAAAAAACATTATTGCAGAAAAATCCTAAAAGTATATGAATTATTGAAAAGTTTCTTTAGGAAAACTTTTTAGGTTAATTGAATGTAGTGACATCAATTTGCCTACCTAGCATCCACCCCTACAAGATTTTGCTCTGGAGAATCATTTGCTCATATTCTCAACCCATGTGGTTGGTCATGTGAACCATGCCTGCCTATTTCCTGTCCCTGGTCACAGTGACTGGTGCAGGGATGGGCATGGAATCTAAGAGAGGTTAATGATATCCAAATCTGGAGTTTTTGCTAAAAACACTCGGAAAAAAGTTTACTGATAATCTTAAAACACTGCTCGAAAGGTCAAGGAAATCTGGCGGTACTGAAGGACAATACATTAACCTAAAAATGAAAGCCAATACAAATAGCAAGAGAAATAGAGAAAGATTTCTGATTACATCCATTGAGCACCTTAAGAGACACCTAAAGTCAGTTAAGCCTGGGATTTTTCAGTTAAAAGAGTAATTTCTTTCTCTAGAAGACATTTTAAGTTAGGGTTGAATTCATTGCAACTGAGAGTCCTGAATAGTTGAGTTTCCTTCTCGTCTATTCCATTTTGTCTTGTGCATACAATTCTTGTGTTGTAGTCAGCTCAGGCTGCCATAACAAAATACCATGGACAGTGCCGCTTAAATAACACAAATTTGTTTCTAACAGTTCTGAAGGCTAAAACTCCCAGATCAAGTTCTAGCAGAATTAGTCTTTAATGAGGGCTCTCATCCTGACTTGCAGACAGCTGCCTTCTTTCTGTGTTCTCACCTGGGGCTTTCCTGTGTGTGTGTGTGTGCATGCGTGTGTATCAAGAAAGAACTTCTTTCTCTTCTTATAAAGCCTCTAAGCATATTGGATTAAGACCCTACCCCCATTTAACCCTCAAAAAGCTCTATCTCCAAATACAGTTACATTGGAATTTAGGGTTTCAGTGCATGAATTTGAGGGATAGGGGCACTATATTCAGTCCACAGCAGCCTGGATTGATTTACATTATCAATGACCCTCCCACTGGATTGTGAACAACATTATTCACTTCTTTATCATTAGTACTTAACATATTTTCCTGCCCATAGCAAGTGCTTAGTAATTGATTAATGCATTAATGAATCATTCTTTTGATAGCAGTTATATGAAGGCTGTTCTTATAGGGGGAAAAGTGGTTATAATTTTGACAGAAATATAAATATTGTTTTTTACTTAGGAGACAGCACAAATATACTTAGTGATATTTTAATGACTTAGGAATGAGAATAAATATAAAGGATTTGTATTTATGGTATATATTTATCAGTTTTTACTGTCCCATTTGTGCTGTTGGGGACTACAATTATTATGGCAACATAATCTAAAAGAAAAGTCATTTTGGCTTTCTGATGGAGAATTAATAATTTGCTAAGATTTCTATCATTTTTTCATACAGAAAGTACCTTCATAAACTAGAACCTTTCTTTCAAATATTTTTAAACTACCAAATAAGTAGGAAAAAATAATTCATTTTGTCCCAAGAATCATAATGATTGAGGCTGATTATTATTAGAAAATTATTTAAATCTGTCATTTCATTGATTCCTTACTATATTTTTCCATTATTTCTTTTTATTTTTGTTAATTGGACAACAAAGAAGATTTTCAAAATACTCCCTTTCTAAAAGTATCATTCATTCATTGCTCAAAATAAACATGGATTTTGCCAGCTCACTCCCGCTTCATTTATAAATGTATGAATCAGTCACTTTCATTATTTTCATGATGATTTCACTTTAATTTTTTTTATGTACTACAGTTAAAGTGAAGGATACACACCATCATGTCCTGGTCTTCTACAATTTATAAGCACCCGAGTGAAATTTTTACTGTTTGCTAATTTAGCTTTCTTGGTAGTCAATTTTATGAGAAAGAATCTTACAACAACTCCTGCTCTTAAAGAAAAAGAAAAAAAAAATATGTTAAAAGGAAAATTTAGAAGAAACTATGAAGGCTAGTATTTATAGCTCTTTAATATTGTGAATAAAAACATTAAAAATGGAATTTACTATTTAAGTTTTAGTAATATATCATTTACCAAAAAATATACAATGGAGAAATTCAGCCAAGATAAGAGTACAGTAGTACTAATCTGACTGCGCACTGAAACTAGTAAAAATCTTTGGGAGCATAATAATATGACGTATTCAATATATTTTTCCAATGTTGTTGAGTACATATTACTTTTACAGTTTACTTTTTAAAAAGTAATTTGATAATTATTTTGAAAGAATCATATAGTCTAATTTGATTATAGTTTATGAATGGTATTTAATTTTATTTAATAATTAACATTTTAATATTAATAAAATTAATATTATTAATATAATTAATATTGCATTATACATCCTTATAGGAAGACATAGGAAAACACCTAGACTTGTTCAAGACAAAGATTAAATGCCATTATTTATATTGGTAGATTTTGTTGCTCTAAAATATTCCTCCACTTTCCCATTTTTAGCTGGCTACAATATTCTTCAAAAAAGCAGGAGAGATACCAGACAACAGACTGCAGGTTTAACTCCAACTGCCTACCCTGGAAAAGGTCACAGTGAAGTTCAGACAAGACTGAATCAGTAAATCTTGCTCACCCTCTACTGCTGGAATGAGAATTATAATTCCCTCCTAAAATGTGAAGGGTCACTGTAACAGAAAAGCAAACTATGGTGTGGACTCATCCATATTACACACAAACACACACACACTTGCAGATCAGTATCTTGTAGAGGTAATAACTGATACAGGAGATGTACCATGGATGCTTGGTTCTGGTCCTCCCTTCGATCTTGACTAGTTGAAGAATCTTAGGATTGACACACTTATTTTCTCACCAATGAAAAAGGGATCAGACTCTCTCTAAACTTTTTTTTTCCCCAGAATATTACGGGGCTACAAACGCTTTGGTTACATAAATTGTCTTTGCACCGCCTGAGTCAGAGCTTCAAGCATACCTGTTGGGTGTGAATTTACCCGTCCTCTCCTCCCTTCCAATTACCCTACACCAGATGAATGTTATTTGCGTATGTGCACATAAGTGTTGATCTAAACTTTCATCAACAAAGGATGCAAAACGATAAGATGAATTACCCCAGAAGAGGTTTTGTCCCTTGCTAAATGCTAAAAAAGTAAAAGTACAGATCATTAAAATATAGAGGACGACAAAGGGCTAACCCTTCCTACAAAGCGCATAAATAAACTATAAATCTAGCAAAAGAAATAAAGGACTTCCAGAAAATAAAGAATAAATTACAAAGGCAAAGCAAAGTCCCACCTACAAATTTACAGAGAACTGAAGGCATACAAGTAGAAGACAAACACATTTTCAGAATAAAAGAAGACCTACAGCCTTAAACCTTGAATTTTGCAAATTTAGATGCTGCTGTTCTTAAAGCTGAATTAATTATAAACCTACATCTTATTACTACAATACCAAATCCTAGAGTTATGTATATCTGGCTATCACGTTATCTTAAAAAATTATAATCTTGATTTTTAAATTAACAGATAAGTGACGATACATCCATACATAACAATGAAAAAGAATGCTATAGCACTAGCATGCATTTTTAAAATATATTTTAACTGAAAATATCTAGTTGAAGACCAGTATATAGCATAAGATCCTATTTTCTTACATACAGCAAATACAATCAGCATTAAAATATGACTGTTAGAAGTGGTTAGCTTTAGGAATTAGATTTGGGGTTGATGGGGAACATTATAATTTAAAGAAAAACTTAACAGGGGAAAGTTAGTACAGAAAATACTGAAAAGGAATGACTCTGAAGTCATAAGAGACTGTGTTCTTATCATGTCCCTAATACTTTCAAGATATAAAACTACACAAAAAATTACCACATCCATTGGGCCTCAATTTCTTCATCAATAAAATTGGAACAAAATCTAGATGACGAGATTAGATGAGAAGTAATTGAAATGGTATACGTAAGGTGCTTAATACTGTCTTGCACATAGCAGCTGCTAAATGACTGTGGGTTTCCTCATTTTCTTCCCTTGTTCATTAGTGAAAGGCAATGATGTCTTTTATATTCTAGAATTTTCTTTCTCCTCTAATTAAAGAAACATAGCTTATTAAACATTTAGTTTCACAGAGTCAAAAGAGGATTACTTAGCATAAGACTGTTTTAAAACCAAAAAAAAAACCCCACAACTTCCTAATGCAAAGTAATCTGCGACTGATAGAATGACAATAGAGATAAATCATTGACTTGATTAACTTAGTGACCTAGAATGAAATGTGTCTCATTTCAACACAGCTGAACAGCAAATTACTCATTAAGGGTTCTCTTCAATTAAAAAAAAAACAACAAAAAACAGTGGCCAGGCACAGTGGCTTAGAGCTGTAATCCTGGCACTCTAGGAGGCAGAGTAGGGAGAATTGCTTGAGCTCAGGAGGTCCAGACTAGCCTGACACAAGAGCTAGACCCACTATGTACTAAAAAGAGATCCTGTCTCTCTACTAAAAATAGAAAGAATTAACCAGGCATGGTGGTGCATTCCTGTAGTCCCAGCTACTTGGGAGGCTGAGGCAGGAGGATCACTTGAGCCCAGTAATTTGAGGTTGCTGTGAGCTAGACTGGCACCACTGCACTCTAGCCTGGGCAACAGAATCAGACTTTGTCTTAGATAGGTAGGTAGGTAGATAGATAAATAAAACATATTTCATTCCCTTACTCTTAAAAGATACTCACTAGAATCCTGGATTAAGTATAAAAGATTTTTTTCTATTGATATTTTATTTTCTTTCTATTTTTTTAAGGTGGTATAAGATCTGGAACACTTAAAGTTAAGTAGAATACAGAATACTGAAAGAAAATATAGGGTGTGCATAGATAGTGTCTTCATCTGGCTTTGGCACATCTGATCACCCCATATGAAACTGAAATTGTAAGAGCCGTTATTTAAATACATGTTAGTTCAATAGGTTCTCCCTAAAAGAATTGCTATAAGAAGTGAAAGGAAATGAAACACATACATTTTACAGGGATGTGTTGTATGTTTGTGTTTGTGTGTGTTTATGTATGGTTATAGATAAAATAATTTCCCATGTAATAGGGTAGTTATGAATCATAAAGATTTATTTGAAGAAGATTTTTCTTTGGAGAAAGTTTATAACCTTTCTTTCAAATACAGTAATTTCCAATATTTGAGAGGTCATAAAAGAAGGAAAATATATAGTGAAAAGCTAGAGAAAAAATAAGACTATATCAATAAATGTATATTTTATATATACAATTTCTTGCACAAATTTTATTTATAAACTAAAAATTGAATTTCAGTGTGAAAGGTCTACTGTTAGTTTTTTGCATTCTTTTTGATAAGTTCAGCATAGTGCAATTATAGATTCAATGTAAAACATCTGAATAAAAAAGAAATTTATACCAGCTCTCATACAGTATTTTATCTTCATACTGATGGCCCCATGATCCTCTAAAACTCCTAATGACACATCTACCATAAAAAGGCTAATGTCAAAAGAAAACACTTTTTCTCCCTTATGTATTTAATATAAACCAATGCTGAGACTTCAGGGCAGCACAAAGTCAGGATTTTATACCCCTGACTATCAATGTGTAAAAAAAAAAAACAAAAACGTATTCCTACAGACATGGACACAAATCCTGGTTCTACCAACCTTGGAAGATAATGAACCTGTATCAATTTTATTTTTTTAATCTGTAAATTAAGAGTAATAAAACCAACCACTTTGAGCAATTTTAAAAATAAAGTGATAGAATGCTTGTACAGTGATTATACAGGATGTTAAGCACTCAGTAGTTACCATTCTTATTATTAATCAAAAAGAAATTTAAAAAGGTGCTATAAACCATACATATGGATAGAAATGAAATGAAATTCAATGACAGAGGTATCACTGCTCAGGTAATCAGGAAAATAAGACTGTGAAGGACAAGGGAAAGAGATATCATAAATACAATACTTCATAGTAAGAAGAAATTCATTTAATGTCTGTGGATGCACTAAAAAAGGTGATAATTAGTTAAATTCAAAAGTAGTATCGTTAGAAAGGATGGAAAAAGATATTCCATGAAAATGGAAACCAACAAAGAGCAGAAGTAGCTATACTTCTATGAGATGAAATCGATTTCAAGACAAAAAGTGTAAAAAGAGACAAAGAAGGTCATTAATAATAATAAAGGGGACAATTGAGCAAGAGGATATAACAATTCTAAACACATATGCCCCCAACACTGGAGCACCTAAATACATAAAGCAAATATTATCAGACCTAAAGAGAGAGAGAGACCCCAATACAACAATCACTGGGGACCTTAAGACCCAACTTTCAGGACTGGACAGATCACCCGACAGAAAATCAACAAACATCAGACCTAATCTGCATTATAGATAAAATGAACATATTAGATATTTATAGACTTTTTCATCCAAAAGCTGCAGAATACACATTCTTATCCTTAGCACATGGATCGTTCTCAAGGATAGACCATTTCTTAGGACACAAAACAAGTTTTAAAAAATTGAAGACACTGAAATTGTATCAGGTTTTACTCTGACCACGATGGAATAAAACTAGAAATCACTAACGAGAGAAACACTGGAAACTATGCAAACACATGGAAACTAAACAATATGCTCCTGAATAACCACTGGGTCAATTAAGAGATTAAAAGGAAATTTAAAAATTCTTGAAACAAATGAAAATGAAAACACAACATACCAAAACCTATGGGATGCAGAAAGTTTATATCAATAAGTGCACACATCAAAAAAGTAGAAAACATTCAAACGACCTAATGAAGAATGTTAGAGAACTATTTAAAAAAATCAAACCAAACCCCAAATTTGAAGAAAAGGAATAATAAAGATGGGAGCATAAATAAATGAAATTGAAATCAAAGAAAATATAAAAAATCAATGAAACAAAAAGTTTTTTTTTTTTTGAAAAGATAAAATTGACAACCCTTTAGCCAGACTAAGAAAAGAAGAGAGAAGACCCAAATAAAGAACTTAAAAGTAGACCTGCTAATTTGATCTAGCAATCCCACTACTGGGTATTTACCCAAAGGAAAAAAAGTTGTTTTATCAAAAAGACACTTGCACTAGAATGTTTACTGCAGCACAATTCACAATCACAAAGATGCGGAATCAACCCAAGTACCCACTAATTCAGGGGCAGATTAATAAAAAGCGGTATATGTATACCATGGAGTACTACTCAGCCATAAAAAATGAATTAATACCTTTTGTAATAATCTGTATGGAACTGGAGACCATTCCCTTAAGTGAAGTATCACAAGAATAGAAAACAAACACCGCATGTACTCACTATTAAATTAGACCTTACTGATCAGCACTCGTGTATATGGATGGAAGTAAAATCAATGAAAATCATGCAGGTGGAAGGGGGGAGGAAAGGATGGGTGAAATCATACCTAATGGGTACAGTGTACACTATCTGGGTGATGGGCACACTTATAACTTTGACTCAAGCAGTACAAAAGCCATCCATGTAATCAAAACATTTGCACCCCCATAATATTCTGAAATAAAAAAAAAGAAAAAGACATTACAACTAATACTACAGAAATTCAAAGGATCATTAGAGACTACAATGGGTACTCTATGCCAATAAAATAGAAAACCTAGAAGAAATGGATAAATTCCTAGACACATACCAGGAGGAATGAACCAGAAAGAAATCTAAAACCTGAATAACAAGTAATCAGACAGCAGCAGTAATAAAAAGTCTGCTATCAACGAAAATCCCAGGACCTGATGACTTCAATGCTGAATTAAGAAGTAATACCAATTTTACTCTCAAGCTGTTTCAAAAAATCAAAGAGGAGTGAATATTCCCAAACTCATTCTACAGGTATCACCCTGATTCCAAAACCAGACAAAGACACACACACAAAAAAGAGAAACTACAGGCCAACATCACTGATGAACATAGATGCAAAAATCCTCAACAAAATACTAGCAAATTGAATTCAACAACACATTAAAAACATTGTTCATCATGATCAAGTAGGATTTATCCCACAGATGCAAAGATGGTTTAACATACGCAAATCAATCACTGTGATGCACCATATCAGCAGAACCAAGATAAAAAAACATATGGTTATTTAAATTAATGCTGAAAAAGTGATAAAAACTCTCAAAAAATTGGGTATAGAAGGAACTTACCTCAACACAACAAAAGCAATATATGACAGACCCACAGCAAGTATCATACTGAATGAGGAAAAACTGAAAGCCCTTCCTCTAAGACCTGGAACAAGATAAAGATGCCCACTTTCACCATTGTACTATGGTGACAGTACTAGAAGTTCTACCTAGAGCCATCAGATAAGAAATGAAAGGCATGCAAATTGGAAAGTAAGAAGTCATATTATCCTCGTTTGAAAATGATATTATTTACATTTAGAGAAACCTAAAGACTGTACCAATAAACAATTATTATTAAAACTAATAAATTCAGTAAAGTTGCAGGATACAAAATCAACATACGAAAATCAGAAGCATTTCTATGTGCCAACAGCAAACAATGTGAAAAAGAAAGCCGGAAAGTAATCCCATTTCCAATAGCTACAAGTAAAAAATACCTAGGAATAACCTTAGCCAAAGAAGGGAAAGATTTCTACAATGAAAGCTATGAAACACTGATGAAACAAATTGAAGACAGAAAAAATGGAAAGATATTTTGTGCCCATAGATTGAAAGAACTAATATTGTTAAACTGTCCAAATCTCCAAAGCAATCTATAGATTCAATGCAATCCCCATCAAAATACGAATGACATTCTTCACGGCTAGGGAAAAAAATACTCTAAAATTTATATGGAACCACAAAAGACCCAGAACAGCCAAAATGACCCTGAGTAAAAAGAACAAAACTGGAGAAACCATATTATGTAACTTAAACTAAACTACAGAGCTGGACTAACCAAAGCAACATGATACTGGCATAAAAACAGACACAAAGACCAAGGGAACAGAATGTAAAACCTGGAAATAAATCCACAAATCTATAGTGAACTCATTTTGACAAAAGTATCAAGAACATACATTGGAGAAAAGATACAAATCACATGATCTTCAATACATGGTTCTGAGAAAACTGGATATCCACATGCAGAAGAAGAAAACTAGACCCCATCTCTTGTCAAATACAAAATGTACAAAAATCAAATTAAAATGGATTAAAGACTTAAATATAAGACCTGATGGTATGAAACTACTAAAAGAAAACACCGAGGAAATGCTCCAGGACATTGGTCTGGGCAATGATTTTGTGAGTAATACCCATCTGACAAGGGATTAATAACTAGAATACAGAAGGAGCACAAATATTAAATAACTCAAAGGGAAAAAATCAAATAATCTGATTAAAAATGGCAGAAGATCTGAATAGACATTATTCAAAAGACATACAAATGCCCAACAGGTACATGAAAAAATGTTCATCATCATTGGTCATCAGATAAATGCAAATAAAAACTACGATGAGATACAATCTTACCCCAATTCGCACGGCTTTTATCGAAAAGGCAATATTGAATGCTGGTGAAGATGTGGAGAAAGGGAAATCTTCATACACTCTTTTTTTGGAATGTAAATTAGTGCAACCACTATGGAAAACAATTTAGAGCCTCCTCAAAAAACTAAAAGTAGAATATCGCCATATGATCCAGCAATCCCACTGCTAGTTATATATCCCCCCAAAAAAGGAAATCAGCATATTGAAAAGATACCCGCACTCCCAGGTTTATTGCAGCACTATTCACAATAGCCAAGATTTAGAATCAAGCTAAGTGTCCATAAGTGGATGAATGGATAAAGAAAATGTGGTACATGCACACAATGGAGTATCATTCAGCCATAAAAACAGCGAAATCCTGACATTTACAACAACGTGGATGGAACCGGAGAACATTACGTTAAGTGAAACAAGCCAAGCACAGAAAGACAAATTTTGCACGTTCTCACTTATATGTGGGAGCTAAATATTAAATCAATTGATCGTATGGAGATAGAGAATAGAATGAGGATTACCAGAGGCTGGAGAGGGTAGCAGGGAGGGGGTGGATAAAGTAGGGATGGTTGATGGATGCAAAAATATAGCGAGGCAGTTAGATAGAACTAACAATACCTGACAGCAGAATAAAGTGACTCCAGTTAATAATACGTATACTTCAAAATAACTAAAACATTGGAATTGAAATGTTCCTAATACCAAGAAATATTAAATGCTTGAGGTGATGAATTTGATTATTACACATTCCATGCCTGTATCAAAACATCGTATGTACCTTATAAACATACATAACTATTCTGTACCCATAATTAAAAATGAAAAATAAAAGACTACGCAGAATAAAAATTTTCTTCTATATTGAAAAAAAGTATTATCGTGAGAGTAAACAATTGTGTATTCACTTATTTCAGTATTTGAAGGAGATTAAAATTATAATAAAGAACAGAATTCATTTATTATTTATTATGTAATAAGCATTGTGCCAAATATTTTCCAGGCATTACAATATGTAATCATCAAAATTTCAGATCAAAATAACTATATAAGGTAGGGATTATTATTCTTACCCATAAATTTTGAAAAAGGAAATGGGTAAAACGAGGTTAGCGGGAACTTTATTTGAAGCCAACTTTATCTGACTTTGAATCCTTTTATGACCATAGTATTTTGTCTTCCTCTCAATATTATTTAGAAAAAATAAAATGTTGAAGTGGAAATCATGTGTGTCAATCAAAAATATATTTTAAATCAGCTCCTTAAAAACTCTGAAAGATGTATCAATCCACCCGAAACGCTGAGTACTAGAAGGATATTAAACATAACTGTGTTCTCTCAAACTTTGGCTAATTCAGAAAGGAAAATAAACTTATCCTAGATAAATAGATTATTTTTGTTAAAAATACAAAACAAAATAAAGAGTCCATCAAAGCAGAACTCAAAAATAACAATAAGACCTGCTGAATAAAATGTGCAAAAAATTTAAAGTCATCTCATTTTCTAAGCACTAACAGGTGGAATTTAATACAATTTTTGTAATTAAAAGTGTTATATACAAATAAAAAATACCTATTAAGTGTCTAATATGTGTCAGATCCTGAGCCAGGGATCACTGACACATAAATTAATAAAACATAGTATGCACCCTCATAGAGTCATTCCACAGAGAAGAGAGAGAGAGATAAATAAGTCAAAAAGGCTGATTATAATGTGCCACAACTGTAAGATCATATACTGGGAGAGCAGAGTGAACAAGGATTTGCTCACAAAATCCCACATAATGGGACTCTTGGTCCTAAAAAGGGCACACAAGGCTAAATATGTAAACAGAGACCTCTCTGTGGGCCACCATTAAACTTTTTACTTAACACCATAGAGGGCAAATGTAGTCTCCAGTGAATCTTGTCAGAGGCAGAATGATCTGCTATGTACCTCATCAGATGGTGCCTGTTATAAACCTGGTGTTTGTATTTAGTTACTTTTTCTTGCTTCTTTCCTACTCAATATGAAGACATATTCCATTATTTCCTCTTGCCATATCCTGCTTGCTGAACAGCTTTGGCTGGTGGGAGCATCATGCTCTACTCTGATCTTTTGGTCACAGCAGTTTAAATGATTCTAAGTAGTCAGGCTGCTGAAAGTAAAAAGAGGTGTTAACTATTCTGATCACTTTTTGCTTAGGGCAATAAGGATAGTGTACTCTTAACTGCTCCCCAAGTTCCAGCTGTCAGAAGCAATTTATTCAGACAATTCCACTCTCCTCTAATGAGTATACTAGGTAGCCTCTATCAAATATAGGCAGTCTCGATTATTTTTCCATGTAACTTGTAACATGATAGACTAAGTAGAAATCTAGACACTAAAATTATTAGAAGACATGGTCAATCAATATTAATTAGAATTTAATATGGGCTATATGACTGAAGCTTAAAAATTATAGTTATTAACACATACATCTGAATGAGAAAAATGCGGATTTATTCTCGTTAATTTAACCCACTACTGAGACTACAATTTTAAAAACCTTTTTAATGAGATGTTATGATCTCTCTGCTAGTTCAGCTTATAGTTGCTTCAGTGAAGTCTTCAGCAGAAGCTATATTTTATTGAGTTAAATAAACTCCCTTAATGATTCAGTATTATTTTAGATAAACCTATTTTCCAGAGGATTTTTAATTTATATTCACCCTTTCCTATAAGTGTAACTGTTGAAATGTTCTTTCTGAGATCTTATAAGTATGCAGTGTATGTTTTGATAACCAATTTCAGAACACAACAGCAACGCACAACTCTAGTTCAGAAGATAGTGTTTCTAATCCTTTTTCAAATTTTGTGTATGATTATCTCATTTTGTGATGTATTACATTATTCACACGCTACATCAAACATCATTCCAAAGCCATGATTTACACCTAAGAAAGTTATAAAGACCAAAGCCCTCAGCAACCTAAGATCTTTTAATAATCATTGCAAAGCACCTCATATCCTTGGGGAGGCAAGAGAAAAGGGTGTGGGCAGAAACATATGGTTTTTAAAAAATGGGTTTTCTAATTTAGAATACAAAGACACTTTGAATTGTCACTTCTTCCACTTCCGAACCTACCGTACCCACGTGGGAAATAATTTCTATTGTCATTGGTCTCCTGGCTGCTTTTGGTACCCAGGTTTTGTTCATGGACACAGAAGGAGTATGACTGGCTTATGTATGACATGTGGTCAATTCAACAGACCACCAAGCCTTATGCCTCCTAATGCTAAAAATGAACCACTACACAGAAATGAGATAGCAGAGCAAGCAACTTAAGTGAAGAGGAAAGAGGGAGGAACTAAATTTATGTACAATTGAGTTTTTAGTACAAGAAATTTACTACAGTGAGTCAGAGTCAAAAAATTGTCATTTAAAATGTGCTTTGGCCATTGATCACCTCATCAATTCCGGATAAACATGAGGAACGTTATCTCCTCTATAGAACAGGGATAATCACATTGGGCCATCCCTGTTTAACTTTGAGTAATTCTGAAGCCTAAATAAAACGTAATGTGTGTAGAATACTTTGTAAACTGGAACTCAGAATATAAACTTGAATACTAAATATTTGCAGTGTTAGTAGCAGTATAACAGTAGATCAGAACATGGTGTACAGTGTTCACTAAAGATAGACACGCTGTACTCTGATTTTAAGACTGCCTGCCAGAATAAGTAAATGTTTCTTTTTTATTGCAATTTTTAACTTTTTCCAAGTTACATGCATGAAGTGATACTCAGTGTATTTTGATCAGTTTTGACAAATGCCTAGATTCATCTAACCCACACCACCATGAAGTAGAGGATATCTCATTACCCCAGTGCCCTCATATACCCTTCCACTCAACCTCCCTCAATTGGCCCCTAAAAAAACAACTCATCTGATTTCAATTACAAACAAATGATATAGTATTTACTTTGTGGTATCTGGCTTCTTTCATTCAACATTATGTTTCTGAGAGTCATTCATTTTTTTGCATGTCACAGTAGTTTGTTCCTTTTTATTGGTGATCAATCATCTGTTGTAGGAATAGGCCACAGTTGGTTTATCCATTCTCCTAAGGGTAAACATATAGGCTACCTCCTGTTTTTGGTTATTATCAATAAAGCTACAATGACCATTCCTGTACAAGTAGATACAGATATATGCTTTCATGTCTCATAGATAAATACTTAGGACTGGAATTACTGGGTCATAAAGTTGATGTATGTTAATTTTTATGAGAAACTGACAATTACCCAGCCTGACAATGTATGCCTTTTAACTGGGATGTTTATATTCCATGCAATTATTGTAGTGTTTGGGTATAAGTCTACCATCCAGGTATTTGAGTTCATCTCAGCCAATCTGCATTTTGTCTCTGTTCCTTCTTTCTGCCTTGTTTTGGGAATAGATGAATCTAGTATTTTTAGCGTTCCATTTTACCCTATTGACTTTTTATTTATGCCCATTAATTTCCCAGAGCTGCCATAACAAAGTACCCCACACTAGGTGGCTGAAACAACAGCAATTTATTCTCTCTCCCAGCTTCTAGTGAGGTACTGTCAAACTTCAGTGTCCTTGGCTTCTGCTGCATCACTTCAATCTCTATTTGCATCTTCACACAGTGTCCTACTTGTGTGTTTGTGCATGTCTGTGTCCAAATTTTCCCGTTTTATGAGGACACCAGTCATATTGGATTAGGGGCCCGCTCTACTCCAGTATGACCTTATCTCAGCTAACTACATCTTTAGTGACCCTATTTCCTAATAAGATCATGTTCTGAGGTACTAGGGGCTTTAACATATGAGTTGGGGAGGGGGCACAGTTCAACCTGTAACAATGTCTTTCTGTGCTGACCTTAGTTTCGGCTCAGAACATTGTTATATGCATTAAAAAATATTCCATTAGTTCATGAAAAACCCAAGAACCTTACAACGGTATACTTCCAATTACCACCCTGCCATTCTTTGTGATATTACTATATGTTATTCCTACATATGTTATAATACATTATATTGTTATCATTTTTCCTTTAATCAGACAAATGTGTTTAACAAAACTGATAATATATGTGTATTTATCATATAAAATATTTATGTATATTCTGATATATTACCTTTATATATTACTACATAAATATATATTCTTATATACATATGCCCACATGTATAGTCACATTTGGACAAATAAGACTTCCTTTATATTTATTTACATATGCTTCTTTGAAGTATTCTTCACCTCAAAGATCACCAGGTAAGGATCATTTCCCTTCAGCCTAAAAAACCATTTTTTTAGCATCTCTGTAATATAAGGCCCTTGGAGAAAAATTCAGCTTTTTTTAATTTTGGAAAATGTCTCCATTTCACCTTCTTTTCAAAAAGTTATTTTTGTGGAGTGTGGAGAGAGAGGACTCCTTCCTCCTTTCTTGGCAAAGGATGATATTTTCTTGCTTTTTTGGGTACTGTGATTTCTTTATTGAATGTGAGCATTGTGTATGAAAAAAAATACAGTAAGGATGGAGGTAAATAATATATACAGACAGAAAAGGCACATGTTCAGAAGGGTTGTTAGCACAGCTAGATGAGTCAACCTCGTGTGTAGCTGACGGAAGCATTATGACCTGAATTGTGTTCTCTTTCCCTCAAATTCGTATGTTGAAGCCCTACCTCCCAGTACCTCAGAACTTGACATATTTAAAGATGGGGTCTTTTAAGAGGCAATTAAGGAAAAATGAGGTCATTAAGGTCGGCCCTAATCAAATATGACTGGCATCCTTCTAAGAAGAACATAGAAACACACGTAGGGAAAACAACGTGAAGACAGGAGGAGAAGACGGCCACCTAGGAGCCAAGGAAAAAGGCCTCAGAAGAAACCAGCTCTGCCAACAGCTTGACCTTAGACTTCTAGCCTCCCAAATCATTAGAGGAAAAAAAACAAATTCTGTTTAAGCTACTCAGTCTGCAGTTCTTTGTTATGGCAGCCCTAGCAAACTAATGACAATGAGTCTGGGCTTTGTTGTTGCTTTAATTAAATTTAGTTCACCACAGAACCTTCTCTTTAGCAGGACTTGCAGCCTCAATGCCTAGAGAGTTTTTTCTTAGCTCTCATTCTCTGTCCTCAGAGGTCTCAGAGGCACATCTCAGCTCTCCTTTTCCCGTCTCAATGATATAGGGTCACTTCTTGGTACTCCTGCAAGGCTCAGAGTACTTGCGGGATTTCTCTCAGTTGTTATCTCTGTGCATCTGTGACTTAGGGAATATATATCTCTCTGAACTCTCCTCCCTAATGGAAAACAGACACTGGGCCATTCAGTGGAGAGGATCTGTGGTCTCTCCATTGTCCTCAGACTTCAGCAGGCTGCAAGGAAGTCTCAGCTCTCCTCACTGCCCTCGCCCCACCCCCCAGCTTAAGGTCCAGCCTTGTCCATGTGCGCTCCAGATAGGAGGGGACCTCCCAGCTTTCCTGCCCTTTCTCCTCAGGCACATTGCCTCTGCCACGTGTGCGGTGCAAGGCCCAGAGTGTGACGCGATTCTCTCAATTCTCACTGTTCACACTCGGACTACAGCAGACTCAGCATTCTCAGTTCTGCCCTCGCCCTGATCTTTCTCCCGAGCTCCCAATGAAGATGAATGCATCAGAGATGCAGAGCGCATGAATATCCCCTCGTGCATGGGGCTCCTAGGGATTCCAAATGAAGAATTTTCATTTCAAAAATGAGAGTAGTTATGGATCGTGCATATACTAGGGAGGGGTCGCATTCGAATTTTAATTCATTCAATTACTTACTCTTTGAGCTTTACTCTTTGATGAGCTAAAATAATTGATTTTGTAGGTTATTTGTCTGACTTTTATCACTAGGTTGGGAAGGACGTTCTCGTTCTACAACTTTCTACAACCTAAATAGAAAAGCAGCCTGTCGCATTTCTTTTTAGTTACCCCTTCTCATTTCCCCAACCGCTTCCAATCCTTTTCATTTCTCTTTTTTCTTCATGGCTGTGTGTTTTGATGTCCTAGTGGCCTCTGTCTATTTAACAGTTTGAGGTTTTTCATTCCATTTTTTTTTTTTCACAGCTAACAATTATCGAGTATTTCCCAAGTGCATATAGTACATTAAGAACATTACCCATATTATGCCATTTAACTTTCAGCAAAACCCTGCAAGGAAAATGCTTTAATGATGTGCCCTTTGTATATGAGAAAAATGAGTCTTACAGAACCTGGGCAAGGTCGCAGAGCTTGCCGTGGGTGAATTTCAACCTGGTTAGTTTGACTCCATAAGGAGCTCTTGACTGGTATACTGTTATTACTTCCCATTACACTAACATTTGTTTATTTTCTGTGCCTTTAGAAGATGTGAACTCATATGCTTACGGAGCTATAACTCAGAGGTGATCTGCAATTAGCATTAATACGGAGACTCTGTCCACTTTATTCTTACATCACAAAAGCGACACAAAAAAGATAAAGTTAAGATTCCATGTAAAACAGATGTCAAGCCTAACTCTATGTGCTAGAACAATACTCACACTTCAAAACCAAAAACTGCAAGATAGGTCCAGTTTTAGCAAGTTACACCTTCAGGAAGAAGGAAGGAAGAAAAATTGGCTTTGGATTTAACAGGCATGACACCAGACTGTACATCTAAAGGCTGAATAAAGACTCTTGCTAAGCTTCCAGGCAGGAGAAGAAAAAATGAAAGTAGAAAGAGCAACACAGAGGGCAATTCCTTCATTGATTTTTAAACAATATATGCTTTGATGATGACTACTGCTTCCTTTCATTAACTTAAAAGAACAAGCTAATACTCGTGGAGATTTAAAGACTCAATGAGATATTCTCATTCTAAATGTGACTTTCACTATATATATATACACACACACACACACACACACACATATACACATTTTATTTAACATAGAACAAATTATTACAGTCTCAAAATTTTTAGTATGCAAAAATAAATGATTTTTAGGTAGAGATTTAAAAATGGAAAGCTCATTTCCTAGTATTCATCATTTTAAATAAAATAAAAATATTTGATAGAGGTAAATAAAATTGAAAGAAGCAATGTTGATTTATCCTCTTATCAATTATCATCTTTGGGTGTGTAGGTTGCAAGCAGCTGTCTCTATTCTCTGTTTCATAGTTCTCTTATGGGCTCTGACCCAGGTATATAAGTGTTAGTTTTTAATTAAAACACTACTGGTTAAATTGTTATTTGTGAAAACACATTGAGCTTTTTCTTTAAGACCAGGTCTCACTCTGTCACCCAAACTAGAGTGTAGTGGTGTCATCAGGGCTCGCAGTAACCTCAACTCCCAGGCTCAAGTGATCCTCCTGCCTCAGCCTCCTGAGTAGCTGGGACTACAGTCACGAGCCACCATGCCCAGTTAATTTTCTTTTCTTTTCTTTCTTTTTTTTTTTTTTTTTGTAGAAACAGGGTCTCGCTGGTTATGCAGGCTGGTCTTGAACCCCTGGCCTCAAATGATCCCCCCACCACGGCCTCCCAAAGTGCTAGGATTACTGGCATGAGCCACCACACCTGGCCAAGCTTATTTTAGGTAACTAACAAATGTCACATTTTAGTAAATAATTTCTGATTTTAATTAAACTGATTTTCTTCCTCATCTAGGTAGTTAATCTAGTCAACAAACGCTTAGTAACTACTTTCTGTATGCTCATGACATGATACTATTTTATAACAATTGTTTCAATAGCAATGCATGGGACAGAGAGATTCAGCACAATAGTAAGCAAAGAGAAAACAGGAATCTTTTCTAATAGTCTACCTGTGTATTTCCCAATCATTGATCAATAGAACACCAGTCTCATGAGATACTGACAGGTATTCCATGATAAAAGGGCTCTTTGGTCAGATGCTTTAAGGAAATGCTGAGTTAATCAACATTACATAAGTTTATCTATCTTAAAATTTTTCAAAGCACCACTGTTCACTGTGAATCTCCAAGGGGTGATAGAGGATGCAGCTTTCTCAAATTTATTTGACCTAAGAAACCTTTCATTATTTTCTTCCAGAACACCCACTCATATCTCATTGGATATGACTATTCCATAAAACACAACTTAGAAAGTGCTGATCTAGGTTAAGTCACTGGAAATACTGAGAAAGGTGCAAATTCATTAAGCTTGATGAAGGAACAACAACAAAAGAAAACCCTGGAGAGTACAGTAAAAGATCATGAGAGAAGGAACAAAGCTAATTACCACAGTTAGCCTAGGAGATGGGATAATAATGGAACTACCAACATAAATTGAGATATTGCTAGGGCATGCCTATAATCCATTGTTTCATTCATTTAATTATGTAGTAAGTATTTATTTAGCATTCAGAATTATTTAGGCTAGCAAGGTGGCTTAGTGAAGGAAAAATTATGGTCACAATTTCAACTGTAATACTTAATGACTGAACTACAATATTCTCTAAAAGACAATGGAAGCAGACACCTTTCAAGGTATCTGTCCTTCTCTTCTTTGACAAAAACCATCTATCTCCCTGTCCATAAAATAGCTCCATATCCACTTCGTGACCGAGATTACAACCTAACCCATACTTTCTTTCCTGGGTATTTGGCTAGCCAGTTGTGGCTGATTTCTTAAGCTGAGACGTAAACATGATTTCTATGAGATTTTTTTGGCCATTTGCACACCTTAGCAGTAATGAGAAAAACAAGGTGAAAACAAGAGAGTGAGTTATAAAGGGGGTAAGGAAAAAAAGAAGGAGAGAGTGAAAGCAAGAGGGGAAAACATGTAGGTCTCTGCATCTCTGATGTTTTTACAGTTCTTTGTCCCAGGACAACATGAACTCAGCTGACAACACAATGTTCTTGCAAAAATTTTTCTTTTTAAATCAAGCTATTTTTTTTTTTACTGAGTTCTTATTACTTGCAATGATTAAAACCAAAACAACATGAATACATTACATATGTGAAATTTGGATAGTGTCAATAGTGAAAAAATTACTTCACCTTTTAAGAAACATTAGTTAGAAAGTTAGCGTGGCTGAAATATTACGTGTGTGTGTAAACACTATAAGAATGTCATGCCCAATTCAGTTCAGAAAACTGGGTAATATACTGCTGCAATCTATACAGTGCACCAAAATCCAAATAAAATATAATAATCTTTAAGTCTTGATTTCATAGTAGTTTTTCGCATTTAAACAAGGTGGGTATGCAAAATACATAGATGAAGAGATCTGTTATATTGCTCTCACTCTTGGGTCTTAAACATGGTAGTACTGGAAGCATTTGCCCAAAGATTGGCAGGAATTCTGTCAACGACTTAGCATGGTACTTGATGGGAAATTTAGAATGTTTAGGCAGAACTGATTAGAATTAGTCTTTATAGAATATCATGCCAACAACATGGATACAATTAAGACACATGTTCCCTGAAATGACTTTGATTCTGGCAGTAGGCATTATGATTTTTGGATGAATCCAAATTACTCGGACTTCTTTAAAAACAGAGAAAAAACATATAGTACAAACTTGAGATACTAATAATTGATGGCCCTGAATAAACAAGATGAAAAGATTTTGTTGTTCAACTAAAAACACATGTCCACAAAGTAATAATGGGAGCATAAACAATCTCATTACGTCACCATGAAGATAAACATCCCCCCTGCTAATTTGTAATAGTGTCAGCATCGATCATCTGTGTATGTTACAAGTTGTGCTCTCAGGAAATGAAAATAAATATTTTCTATCTCCATGGTACTTTTAAGACAAAGAGGTTCCCAAAGAGTCTCCATCTGTATAAGTTAAATTTCACTAATTCTCACTTTGCTCATCTGCGAAGCATATCATTCTCACCAAAGTCTCACCTGGATCCTCAGCATGGATTTGTAAGCCTAGTGCTTCAGCAAGATCTCACATTCCAGAGATGGGGACACTCTCAAGCAAGCGGAGTTGTATTTGCTTTGTAGAAATAGGTGCTATGTAAACAGAAAGCACCACTACCCTTCTGTGGAAGCGCTTAGTCTCTGGGGGTTTTATATACTATCACTGAGAACAAAGACCAATTTTATTTAATGCTAAGGTTCTTAAACAGGACTGTCCCTAAGCAATACTTTGAAGTAGAAAAAGTTGAGTTTTGGCAAAGCAGTTGCTAATATCTTTACAGCCATTTCTTTGAGAAATGAGCACTGCCCTCGAAACTTGAAAAAGAAAAAATTAAAAAAAAAAAAAAGGAAAGAATCATCTTTTCATGCTAGGGTACCATACCAGAACTTTCTAAGTAGGGAAGTTAATATGTCAAACTGTGACTTAGACTTGTACCCTTAATTTATAATTAAATTAAACTCATCATTAGTAAGATGAATAATGTTAAATGAAATTGCTTAATGAAGTCAGTCATGGGTAAACCACATAATAAATGCTCATTATTCTCCAAGAGCTTCTTTCTTTTAAAGTGAATACTTTATCAAAGAATCCGAAACATGTATTATTTTCATCCTACTAATCATTAAGTCATTGTAGCAACCAGTAGTAAGTAGAACCAGCAAGGGTGATCAGATTGGCAGGGTAGGGTAGGTGTTAAGAGCAGAGAGTCTCTCAGATTAGGCTGCTTAGATTTGTCTCCAGGCTTCGTCACTTAGTAGCTGTGTGATTTTTAGCCAAGTTATTTAATCTCTCTGTGCCAGTCTTCTCCTACTGTAAATGACACATTAATAGTACTTATATTTAAGGGCTGTTACAGGATTAGGTAAATTAATAGCAAACTTTGCACATAGCCACGTTAGGTAAGTATTGGCGGCTATTATTATTATTGTTGTTATGATAATTATACTGGTACCCCTTCCTGCCTTGTTATCAAACTGACTCAGGAGAGCTACCCTGTAATATGCACCAATTTGGCCCAAGAGTCCTTGTTACTGAGGTTTGCTCTCTACTTAGATAGCCTTGTTTCTGCATCTTCTCCCTTTATCTCCTCAATCCCTGTCCCACCCGAACACAAAACATGATAGTGACTCAAAATCTTCAAAGCAGTGTGTTCATATTTTTCAAAAAATTTTAACGCAAAAAAGAGAGGCTTAAAATATTGGGAAATTAAGCAGGTAGGGTGGGCTAAGGAAGGTAATGCCCCCTTTGAAACAACCAGATACTGCCATTTATTCTACTTTTTTAAATGCAATCTATTAGTATAATTCCAATATGGTAAGAGGTAGTATGTTTTAGCAATAATTACAACTGTACCAGTTGAAAAGGAAAATATATGAACGTTTCTAAAAGGATAAGTTTTTCTTTTCACAAAAGGAAAAGAAATTTTAAACAAGGCAAAATGAATATAGGGTCAAGTGAAGACTCAAGATTCTGCAGGACAGTAGTAATACAATGTTCCTTGATGTATGAGAGAAACGATAATTGATAATAAAAATATTAATCAGAGGCAACAAAGGGTAGAGGGTCATAGGGTTATTTTAGGTTCTTTGAAAAGCAGCATATCCAGATTAAAATTATGAACTGATGAAGTATACTATTGTCTTAGGTGGTTAAATATAATGACAGACAACTAATTTAATATGAGGATGAGAAGTCAAAAGGAAATACAATTGTGCAGTATGTCTATGTCAGATGCATCGCAGGGTCTGAGTAGTACATGACATTTCATTTAATTTTCATAAAAATCTGTATATTTAATATTATTATTTCCTTTTCAAGATTAAGATGGCAACAATCAGGAAGATTATGTACAGGTAATTTCACCATTAACTAAAAACTGTTATTTAACTTAGGTCTATATCATTTTAAAACCTGTGTTCTTTCATTAGCACCAAACTTCTTCCAGAATTTTCTTTCATAAAATGTAATATACAATAGAATTATAAAATAAGGGATTTATGAGCATAAATAAGGAAATATATCCTTGGTCCTGAAATTAAATTTTTAATTAATGATTATTTTGTTGTTCTTGATCCCTCTTGAGAAATAAGAAATTTCATCACATCGCTCTTGCCATAGAGTAGACGATACTGACAGGACATTAAACCAGAGATCAAAAAAGAAAAAAAAAATTACCTTTTAAAAATGTTTAAGGACAATATAAACAGCATACAGTGAATGACTTCAACTTGATTCTTACCTAGCTTTTGTGTTTGAAGAAATAGCCTGAATTATGAATTATATAAAATATGAATACTTGATAATAAGTGTTTTAATCCAAATAAATGGATATTTAGAGAAAAAGTAGAACTGAAGACACACATAGACAAAGGTCACTCTACTTAAAATATTCATCGAATCACTATCATAGTAAGTATTTCCAACTAAAATAAATCATTAAATTACATAAAAAATAAGTTCTTTTATTCTTGTAGATTTTTAAGTGAGAAATTACTTAATATCTTTATCCATAGTTTTCTCATTTCATATAAAGATCAAATAAAAAGCCATGTGAACATATATTCTAAACTGTAAAATGTTAAGAAAATATAATGGCATTTAACTTATTCTATAAACACTTAAGAGTTCTTAATAGTTGATATGTATGTATACGTATGTATATAGATATATATGCTTTATTCTATCTACAGTTTAAGATCATTGTCCAAAAAGAGTAAAAAATTACCATAAAAGTATCTGACGTTTATAAACCAAGTCCATGTACTTTTTAAAACAAATACTTCCAATTATGTTTATGACTGGATTTTTCTGAACACCTTTATATAAACAGCAACCTGGCCTACCCTACCACAAACATATATACGTTATCTGGTTTGTTCTCTGCTTTATCCCAGTGCCAAGAACACTGCTTGGCACACACCAAGCGCTATATAAATAATTGCTGAATGACTCGACTGGATGAAAAACGATACTTTACTTTAATGTAATTACATCCACGGTTCAAAGTTCACATGGCATTGCTTCATTTGCTACATTTCACTTTCTACATTTACGGCTCTTTTTGGGTCAGTAACACCACCCTGGTAATTTTTCAAAATAATTTCTGGTTCTCTACTTCAAACAAAAAAAAAGCTATCCATGTCTCAGAAATAATTGCAAATATGCAGCATTTGCATTTTTTAAAGAAAGGCAAAAAATTTATCTCTAAAGGGTCTGAGAAGGATACAGTAATGACACACATCTACTATGACAGTATAAATTTTAAAGTGATTCATAAGCTTTTAAAATAGATGTATTAACTATATATAACAAAATATGTAAGCTGCTTTGGGAACAGTTTAACTGTTAAATAAAATTATATTGTTAATTTTGTCATGAGAATGATTTTTCCTCACTTCAAATTCATAAAGATATCTCACATTCATTAGACTCAAGGCAGAGATAGAATAGTGTCAGGCATGGTGTAAGCCAGCCTTTCTCAACAGGTTCCACAAGATAACTATACCCTACATAACATGCCTTGATGGACTATATTCTCAATTCTTTCAAGAATTACAAGACTGGTATCATCCCAGATACACACGAAAGAAGTAATTCATTATATACAAGAAATACCTTAGGAGGCATTTAGGGCTTCATTCTTTCAAGCAACTCAGGTTGGGAAGGGCTTGAGTAGGCACTCAATAAATACTTGCTGAATGAATCTTTTGCCCAGATCTGTTCTTCCAATTTTTCCTTCCTTACTATTATCTATCTAGTAATACAAGCCGAAAAAATTCTCCGGAGTCATCTTCGACATATCTCATGGCCTCGTATCCTGTATCCCATTCATCACTTCTTGTCTAACTGCCATCAGACCTCCCTTAGACTCTAATACCCTATAAGAACTGTTCGCTGGTTCCAATGTGGATATCCATTCTGGCCTCTCAAATCTACTCTAAAGCTGTATCTTTTCAAAATGCACATCTAATGGATCATTTTGCAAACCTGCTTAGATACAGTCAACAGATCTTTATTGTTTAGGCTTAAAATAAAATGCTGTAATGCAAACAGTAAGACTCTGCATACTCTGGGATATTCCTGTATTTCTAACTTTGCCGTGTATTGACTCACACACTGTAAATGCAGTTTTTAAGTGCAGCCTTTGGTGGGACTGATTCCTCTTCTTGCAACACTATTTTCATCCCACCTCCACGCACCTCCTGACCCTTCTTCCGTGTTTCATTTAGCTGATGTCCCTTATAGGGTGGTGACCCACGATGCCCACTGCCACCAACACCCCAGACTAGGTCAGATTCCTTTATTAGACACTCTTACAGAACAGTGCTCTCATCCTTCAGAGAACTTCTATCAGACTAACAATATACTTCTTCGGGTTATTATTTGCATGTTTGCCTTCCTCAGTACAGACCCCCTCTATCACTTAGCATAGTGGCAGACACATACGAAGAATGTAGTAAATATATGCTAAAAGAATTAAGATCAGGGACAAATTGAATACCAGTTACTGGCAATTACAGGTAATGATAGAAGAGACTAGATCAGTTTCTGAAAGATAATGTGTGTTTTATCTTAGAGAAATTTAAACAGAAGTATTTTTGAAAAGACTGCATCCTAAAATTCAAACTTCATAAAAGAAGATATGTGTTGCCAATTCATTCATATCAAAATTTTTTTTAAAATTACAGAGTTGTGACTACACTGCTCTGCTTGAAAAAAGTTTTTCTTTTAAGAAAAAAAAAAAAAAATTAAAGTCACCTTTTGTCTTGCCCACTTTTGCAAGGACCCAGGCACACCGATCGGGATGGTCTCATGGAAAATCAAGACATTACTGAGTAAGGACTGATATTATCCAGAAAGTGTGGAGGGATAAACTGAACTGAGACCTTAAGTTAGGGAACAAGATGTGCCAAAGATCAAATGCAACAGGGGAGCAAGAATAGAATAAGATTTAAAGTCAGTGAGCCTGGGTCATCACCTCAAATTGCAGAAATGTTATTCCAGGCCACTGTGGGAAAGATTACTACTAGGTTAAAAGGGCAAACAATTTCATATTAGAGAGCTTTTAAACCATTTCCTGTCCACTAGCCTGTTAACATGACCTCTGGAACATGCGTTTTTTCCAATATTTTTTCCTTCAGAGATGAAAAAAAAACTGGAGACTGAACAGGTAGTTTTCTCACTTTTTTCTCATTTTTTTCCTGAATAGAATGACATAATAGTTACTTTATGATATGACTAAACTTGGCATTGAGGAGGAGGAGGAGGAAATAGAATGTTATGGCTACAGTGAGTTCTCGTGAGTGAGTTCTTGCCTTGAATTCAATCTGAACTCCATTGCTTATGAGCTATGTGACTTTGAGAAAAATATTTAAATTCTCTCACCTCCATGTTCCTCATTTTTACAATGGAAACAAAATTGTCATCTACCCAGTGTTATGAAGATTGAATGAGATAATTCACATAAAACACACACGCACATGCCTGGCACATAGCAAATATTTAATACATGTTAACTATTCTTTTTCTTCTCCCTCATTATATCCATTGTTGCCTTCTCCTCCTCCCCCTTTCCCGCCCTTTTTCTTCTTAGCGTTATTTTAATTATTATCCCACCACATGTATAAAAGTATATCCTAACGTATCAGACTGAATTAGCAAGAAAAGGTTTGGGAAAATAGGAGGCAATGATGAAAATGTTAATTTAAAGAAGGTTTTCCCACTCTATCCTCTCATTGTTGGAAATACGTCCTTTGTAACACCCAGCGAGAGAATTATATGGACTTTTTTTGTCTAATCCGACAGCCATAAAGCCAATATCGGTATGAATTAGCATTCTCTTATTTGAACAGAATAATCTGCATATAGTAGGATTTTACTCTGAATATAGAAGGATTTACAGAACGTTTTAAATGAAAATGAAGAGATTTGGCTCCCTGATGCCAGGTCAATGGTTGTATGGAATTTTACTCTAAAAGACTACTTTTTTTTTGAAATGTTTAAGAGAAATTCAGCTCGAAAGTTTTCTTTATTTTGTACACATGCCTCCAACTTGGTTCTTTAAACTCTCAGAAAACACTGAAAGCTACACAGGTTTGACATAAACGTACCAACACAGCCAAAGCCATGCAGACAGTCTCTTGATGAATAATTACTACAGTCTAATTGTCTGACTAAAATTGTGCTTACAAGTACAGACATAGATGAAAACAGCAATTTCTTCTACCCTTAGTCTTCACTTGAATAAATTCTGAAGGTAGAGATTAATTGGCTTTTTCTTTCTTTAAGGCAGGAAAGAAATTCCTTCTTTTAGTTTTCAATTTCACAGCAAAATTTAAAACCACAAATGAAAGGAAAAAAAACTAAAAATTGTCTTGTTTTACTCCAATTAATTAGTTTGCTGTCCTGTTGACTGTAAGTAAAACGAAAATTAGCTGTTTGGAAGAATTAACTAAGCATCACTGAGCATAAAAAGGGTTATATTGGTTATACTGAGAGCAGTTAATAAGCTTAAAAAGATTTTCATTAATATTAAGAGCATATATTTTGGCAAAAGGAGAGGGAAGAGGATCAAAGTGCTAACATATGATATCTCAATGCTGAAGAATTTTTTTTTTTTTTTTTTTTTTTTT